>MKEJ01048968.1:0-12857 GCA_001753735.1 Embelia ribes | reverse complement strand
CACAGTACCTGTACATCTGTCAAATAATATTTACCTTGTTGGTCCCAGACTTTCTTGATAATTAGCATGTGTGCTGGGTAATTTTTGCTTAATTATAGCCTCAGTCTCTGTATTTTATTATATGCTTTATATGCATAAATATACATCTATCACTATCTTATTTTTTATTCTTGTCTCCCCTCTTAACACATGTAACAAATAGACTTATATACAGTTCCTTTGCTCTATTAGTTTCGTTAGTCAATGGTACAAAACCGGAAATTTTTTCCACTAATGCCCATCTCTCATCGCAAACACAAAGAACAAATTGGAGTCACTCACATGATGTTAACTCTTTTAAAATTCTTTTCTAAGCTTTTAAAAGTAATAAAATCATCTTTTATTTGATGTTTTTCCAGATTCAATTATTGCCCAGTAGTCAAATGATTTTGTCCAGCACCAAACCACAGCCTCATTCATGAAAATTCTGCATTATTAATGGACCGAAAGCGGAGTGAAAATATACTTGTCAATAAAGGAGTATATAACTTTATTTTCAACAACGATTATATGACTAAAGTTGTAGGGTCCTTTGACGATTGATGCATACTTTTGATCATACTTCCTGCTAATGATGTTAATCATGTGACTGAGTTATGATTAGTGTTTTTAAATTAACAATATTGGGCATATATAGAGGACCGTATGCTCGAGGGAACATAGTGCACAACTAAAGCAAACCATACAACATTATTAAATTAGTTAATTTGGGTCTGACTAGTATTGATACAAAAATTAATCATGAAAAGTGGTATTGGTTTTGCTAAGTAGTTTTTTGCAATGATTTTTAGTTTATTTGGTGGGTGATATTCTCATATTAATGCATAGAAGCCACTTTTTTGTGTACTATATACAGTATTTTCCCCTATATTCTTGTTAATGCTTCTTGTCAATTATTTGGACTATAAAAACATTTTGAAATATTGACTGTCTATTGTTAGACAGGAAGGTGAGGCCTAATTTTGCATTATTGCATTGCGTGACAAAAGAGAATGGAGTAATATTTATGGGAATTGGGCTTAGTGGGAAGAGGCCAGTAAGTTGAGGCCTGGTGATAAGTAAGTGGGTATGGCCTGTGGCTGTCCTACGAAACCCACCTAGTGGTAAGTCCGTCCGTACATCCGTCTTTATTTGAATTGACAGTAATCTACTTCAAATTAAATTCTGGATGACTACGTATTCTGGCTAAGAATTGGTTACGAACATAAGTGAAAATAACTTGAGCCGAGTATTGTTTTAATCGAGCGTGAATTGTTTAGACGACTTAGTACGAGTTAAGTTTAGTCGAACCGAATGTTTCTCTAACCAAGTATTGCTCTGATCGAGCCAAATATTTTAATAGAATAGGTAATGTGATAAATAATCTGATACGATGATCAGAAATGAAAAAAATTTAAATTAAAGATAAAATTAAATTTTTTTTTTTTTTTTTAATAATACACTATAATTTAGGAAATCCGTTGAGGTAATATATACTATGATATACTATGATAAAAGAAGGTCCAAGAATAACTTGTTTTTTGGTAAATCAGCAGTAGAAGAAGACAGATAGACGACGCTGACAGCGGGGGGGCGTTAATAGCGAGGTTGATGCACCAAAATAAATAAATAAATAGTCCAAGCAATTATTCCAACGAACTCTGAGAAGTAGAAGTAGAAGAAGAAGTAATACTATAGTAGTGTAGTGAACAAATAATTATTATTAATAATAATTAAAAAAGCAAAGAAAAGCAAAGCAAGTGGTGTTGGATTGGATGGCTTTGAAATCAGGTGTAGGAGGAGGTTTGATGATGGGCAAACCCCGGTTTCACTCCCCTCGTTTTCCTTGCCAACAACAACAACAACAAGCAGCAGAAGCAGCAGCATTTGCTCTACTTCTTCTTCCCTTCTCCTCCAGAAATGTAAAACCCCCTCTCATCCTTAGGGCTCGCAACAACAACAAAACCACCAATGCCTACACTTCTCCTCCTCCAGGTATCTCTATTAATGACTCCCAACCAAAAACAATATTATTTTATTAATTAATTGCTCTTATTGTTGATTGGTTTGTGCTAGTAGATTATCTGCCCGATGCCAATTTCTTCAAAGTCGAAGCCATCCTCAGGTTCCTTCACCCTTTTACCTTTTTGTTTTTGCATTCCATTCTTCTTCCCCTCTTTTCTTTCTTCCCATTTATTGTTTTTTTTTCATTTATTCCATTCCATTGCATGCTGTTCTGTTCTATCTTCACAAAAAAAAAAAATAACACTACTTTCTCTCAAAATCCTATTACCTGATCCTGTTGTTATTTTTCTATCAAACAGGCCCTGGCGGATACCCCAGGTTTCTTCGGTAAGTACATACGCCTACCCATCTCAAACATAATTTCCTATCCAATTCACTTGCGCTCAAGCCACAGCTCTATGCCTATTCAAACAAGGGAGTACAAAAACCCTTCACCCAAAACCAAAAACATAAACTTTTTTAATTAGGTTAATCATTCATAAATTTACAATGCATGCCTCAATCTCCATCATAGATTCAGGTTTTACAAGTGTAAGATTGTGTCTCTAAACCCGACAACAACGCTGTGCACAGTGTCAGTTGTCTCTTGCCCAATTACTGATCGGTCGGTGCAATTACTATAGCCCCCAACGTACAAGGACAAAACCGTTCCTTAATATCCGTTACCAAGCACATGGTGTTCAATATAGGCATTTGAAATTTACGACTGATCCAATTTCTTGATGTTTATCCGTGGGTTTACTTGGCCCTTAACTTTTCTAAGAGTTCAATGCCCCTATTAGTGTTGTTGATATTCATCAAACCTACATTCTTGGGATCTTTGGAATTTCCATGTTGTGTGGTGGTTATTCCAGTGACTTGTGAATTTATTAAACCTTACAACACAAATTAAAATACGGTGTGGAGTTCACAGTTTTGATCTTTGTCCTAGGGAGAAATTCATTTTTGGGTTCATAATGATAGGCAGGCGCCTTTGTTTTATTAGAAGAGCATTGGTAAGTTGTCAGGGTATATATAAGTTTACAAACCCAGCAAAAAACATCCAGTCATTGTTTATTTTCTGTAGCCAAATTCGCCAAGGTTTCTTAGTCAATCTGGAAATGCAGTAATATTTTCATTTTTCTTTGTTTTGTTTTGTCGATATACAGGCCCTGCTGAAAATGGGTATTCGTGGTGTTACAGTGTCGGATGTCCGAGGCTTTGGGGCTCAAGGTGGCTTGACGGAGCGACAAGCAGGTATTTTACTCGTCTTGTTCAGATACTTGAATGATTTAAAATTAATATTATTTCCGTTTTCTTTCCTCCTTTTCTGCTAACATTCATTTACTTTCAAAAGTAAGCTTTTATTAGAGGTTCTGAGATTAAGAGTAGTACACCTATTCCTCTTTTAGAATGGAAGTTACAAGAAAAAGGAAATTAGAGATATAAACAGTTTGGTTGACGTCATTTTCCTTTTTTATTATTATTATTATTTTTTATTTTATTTTTTTTGGGTTAGTTAAAAAGATTTTTTATAACCAAAAAATAGGATACAAATATAAGGTCGATACTAACCAAAAGGCAACTAACAGCTTGACTAACCGAAAAATTAGTCAAGAGTTAAAACTAAAAAAGAAGCATGTTTTTTAAGAGAATTGTCATCTTCACGGCTAAGGAAAGTCTGCTAACAATAACAAATCAATCTCCATCTTCACAGCTAGTCTTTAAAAAAAGCAATTGATCCTCTTTTCATCTCAATTTGTGTAGGCTCTGAATTTTCTGAAGACAAGTTCCTAGCTAAAGTTAAGATGGAGATTGTTGTGAGCAAAGACCAGGTATAAATATTCTGAACTGATTATTAAGGACTTATTTGAGTAGTGTATATATGTATTTATATATGTGTGTGTGTGTGTGTGTGTGTGTGTGCGCGCACGCGCGTGTGTTGGGGGTGGAGTGTTGCGCTTATGGTGTTGCGCTTATGAACTTCCCTTGCTAGTCGGTAGTCACAGCTGCTTGATGAAAGTTGGGAGTTTTAGTACATGTACTTGACACTTGCTACTCGTTCAGTAACTTCCTTTGTGTCCTCTACTAGGTTGAAGCTGTAATTGACAAGATCATTGAGGTGGCAAGGACGGGAGAGATTGGTGATGGCAAAATCTTCCGTAAGATTTCAGACGTTTCCTTCTTGTTTCGTTTTACTTTGTTTAAACTGCATTTCAAAGGTTGTGAATACATATAAATCCTATACATTTATTGTGAAGCTGTAGTTGGCAATCAACGCAAATCTTCAACTGTCATCATAGGGAGGACAGAAATAAAAACCTACCAACAGACTGACATTGTTTAAGTAATTGCCACTGGTTTGTTTGTCTCTTCTAAACAGAACTGGTAAATTTTCTACTGATGGTGTTCCATGTTTTATACAGTGTTGCCTGTCGCAGATGTTATCAGAGTCCGCACTGGTAAGTTTTCCCTCTTTCTGAATCCATGTGATGCAGTAGTTCAATCTTGTAATTGCTTTTAACAGCACAATGCTCTAAATAGCTAAATTTGCAAATTTTCAGGTGAGCGAGGAGAGAAGGCTGAAAGGATGGTGGGAGGGCGATCTGACATGTCTTCTGCGGCGGAAAATTAGCATCTCATCCCATCAAACCTGAACACCCGCTCCGTCTGTGTCTCTTTTGGTGCTTCAATTGTTCTAAACTTTGCTGGTTTTCATATTGTAATATGTGTATGGACTATAGCACAGTTCACCAATAAAAGAGCAAACTGATCCTTCCTAATCTCTGGATGATATAATATGCATGATGCATTCCAACAATTAGTCAATTACAGTCTCTTTGATTTTTGGTACAATTCTCCAACACACTCTACAAATAGGTCCAGTAAGAATTCTTTGTTGGAACCTGGGATCATGGTTTTGATTGTAGTTGTATTAGCTGTAGATTTCTCATTTCTGTTGGGGTGTCGAGCTCAGTTGCATAAGATTTTTGAAGAAATGAGAGCAGTTCCTTGAAAAGGATTTACCCAAACAAATCTTAAGAAATTATAAGGTCAGTTAGCAATTAGTGAAAGATTTTAACAGCTGGGAAATAACATGATTTGAAATTCAATTTAGCATTTGAACATAGGCTTTGATCATGAATTTGAAATGACTAGGATACTAACGAAGACTTGAAATCCCCATATTGTGGGCAACTCAAATCTTTAGATGGATTTCTTGATGTCATCAAAATTTAATTGTGACAGGGATGTTAGCTAAACCATACTGACATCTATGTCTTGGAATGGATTTGTATCGATGCCCTTCTTATTCAAGTATCATTAGTATGGAAGCCTAGTGGGTTATAACCCAACCTCACAGTAGCCTGCGCGCGCCCGGGAGAGGGGGGGGGGATTGTACCCCTCTTCCCTTGGAATCCAGTGACAACAAGTGCTTTTCTGAGGCTGTTCCTTGCTGAAAATAACAGTACCATTTGAGACCTCTGTTAGTATAATCTCTTAAAGCAAAATTTTGGTTGCTTTTAGGATAAAAATACAGTTAACATGGAAGCAAATCGGAACACTGCCTCACTATTGGATCTTCTCCTCTTCGAGGAACCTCAACCGAGTCACCGAAAAACGCCATCTTCTCTGATAAATTCTGAAGTTGATCGTGCTTGTTAGCCAAATCCATGAGTACCTTGATCCTCCTAAAAGACACATTGCTCGGCTTTTGCCCCTTATCCACCATCTGCAAGAAGCACTGCTCTGCTTCCGCCAATTTCCCCATATCGCAAAGCAAATCAAACAACACATCGGAAACCAATGTATATGACCCAAACCCCTTCGCCACCATATCATTCCATAGCTCGAGCGCCATCTCTACCTTCTCGTGCCTTTGAAACAACCTTATCAGAAACATACAGGATTGTGTATTCGGCAGACAACTGGTCTCCTTCATCCTCTGGTACATACTCCACGAGCTTGTCAGATCGTTTGACCAGAAGAAAGACCTCAAGAACACATTGTAAGTGGTTGCATTCGGATCCAAACCTTCCTGAACCATCTCATCTAGCAAGCAGTAAGCATCTCCGAGCCTCCTCGCTATGCAAAAGTTCCTAATTGCTGCATTATAAGCCGCTGCGTCCGGATAACACCCGTACTCTCTCATGTACCTGAGAATGTCTCTGGCTTTATCGGGTTGGCCCACCAAACCCAAACCACCGATCATACTAGTGTACGAAATCACATCAGGGGATATATCCTCGTCCCTCATTTTCTCAAACACCCTACGTGCTTTCTCGATCTCTCTACTTTTACAGTAAACATCAATCAAACAATTGTAGGACACGAGATCGGGTTTAACTCCTATGTCCTTCATCTCCTGGAAGAAGCCCTCGGCCTCGTCGGGCGACTTCCAACCCGACAAAAGAATGTTAAAAGTCTGTAAATTCGGTCTGAAATTGCTTTTCCAGCCATGATAAACGTTTCTAGCATCGGTCATGCTCTTCTCCTGGCAGAGAGTCCTAAGCAAAGCATTGAAGCAATTAGTATCGTACTCGGGAACAAGCTTCCGGAACTTCCGAAACGACTCCACGGTCTGTCTAACGGAACAGACCTTTGCAATCCTAGCTAAAACTACTTGAACGGTTCTCGGGGATATAAGAGAGGGGTCGTTCCTCTTGATGTCAACCAGAAGTTGCCAAATTTGATCAAACTTTCGGGCTCGGCCTAAGATGTAGAGCATCGTATCGAGAGAGAAAGGAGAGTGGTAAAAGCCCCTGCGAGTGGTGGTGAAATAGAAGAAATCTAGGGCATGTTGTGGGTTACCATGGCTGAATCTGAACCTTTTCAAGACCCCATCGATTAGATCATTGGAGAGGAAGACTCCACTTGATTTTAGAGACCTTTTCAAGTCGGAGGAGTGAGACCGAGTGGCTATCATGCGGTATACAGTTTCTACATCTTGGTCCGATGATGATGATGAGGATGAGCACAAGGGCTGATGATGATGATGAGTAGAAATGGTGAAACGATACCTATGCAATGCAGATTGGAGAGAAGAGGAGCTACCACAAACAACTCCCATGCCTGCTAAGCTGCTGCAGCTATGACAGAGAGAGAGAGAGAAAGACAGAGAGAGAGAGAGAGACAGGGTTTAGGGGAAGTCTTGACGCAGCTTTTCTCAGAGAGAAAGGAAAGGGAGACTTTGAGAATGAAAATTGAATTGCTTGATTATAATTTATAGCCATCAATGGCTAAGATTTACGAGAAAGAAAGCGGAAATATACATTCTAACCGTTGATCGTTGTAAATTTAAGGGCCTAAAATATTTGTAAGTTTTTTTATAAAATTTTTGTCCCTTGATCTGTTCCCATGTATATAAATATAGATAAATAGATATGAATAATGGATTCTTTTGAAATTGGGGTTTTTTTTTTAATGTTGGATTCAATTAAGGGAATGTATATGGAAGAATTTTATTATTATTTTGCTAAACAAAAATGGCTTCTTTTTTTTTTTTTCTTGTTGTTGAAATATGAATTACAAAATGGTTGTAGTGAAAACTGAAAAATGAATTATTATAAAATTTTCTCTCTTGTGTTAGTTAAATTTTTGAATTTATTGTTTAAAATTTTTCTTTATTTGTAAGTTATGAAATAATATCGACTAGTATAAAAATATTATCATATGAAAACTATTGTTCTTTTTAGCAATGATAATCTATAACTTGGTAACAATCTTTTGTGAATCCATTATATAAATTCAATTTGATAATAACCCATTATAATTATGCCCTTAGCCTAATAAACAAAAAAAAAAAAAGAAAAAAGAAAATAAATTTAATTGGAGTCCATCTAAATGTAAATTTATATATATATATGCATGTATGTATTAAAGTAATTTTTTCATTGGAAAAGTTATTATTCACAATTTATTTATTAATAATTTTTTTTTTAATCAAAATAGAATAGGTATACCAATACCGTAAAAAAATTATATTTAGAATTTTTTATTTTTGTATAATAATTCTTTGACAGTATTTGGAATGTGATCTGAACTTATTTATTAAATAAATAAATTAGTATTGAATAATAATATATCTAGGGTTTAGAGTGGTGGTGTTGGGTGATTTCTTGATGGATGCCAAAGTCAGAAAAGGAAAAGAAATCTCAATGGAAAGCTGATGGAATTTCGCGCGAGGTAGCTACTCTACTTACTACCATTCATCACTCAATCACTGCTGCTGCTGCTTCTTCTTCTTCTTCTTCTTCAGTATCTTTCTTTTATTCCTAACAGTATTATGATTATTTTGTTTATATATATATATACATAGTTGTACGCACTTACGGGAGGAGGAGGAGGAAGGTCTGTTCCTCCTCTCACGTCCACGCTTCCCCTGCCCCTCAATCCGCTAACCCCAAGGAAGGTTCGTCCGCCTGTCTTTCCAATTGCAAACACTCCTCTTTACTAAAAAATCACCGTTGTTTGCCATCATATTATTGTATTTGCACTTACAGGAGAACCATTACTTGTGATTTGAAGCTGTTGCTGATGTGGTCGTGTCACTCGTTTTTGTTTTTCAGGTCAGGGTTGTGAATGGCGCCACTCCAACGGGTGATTATTATTCCTTGGCCAAGTATAACAAGGTTTGCCCTACTAAGCTCTCGTCGTCATGTTGATTCATATCTACTTTCCTTTCCTTTCTTTATCCTCTATGTGTATATGCATAGCTTTGAGATAGACTCGTCTGATATTTAATCTATTACTTCTTGTAATGCAGCCTGTCGACATTGTCAACTATACAAATCAGGAGTTTGAAAAAACTTCTGGCTGATCCTGTATGTTGTACATGTGACTGATCCTTTTCTGTTTCTACTTGATGTTTACTCGAATTTAGGTTTGCATGTGCTTATGACTTGATTTTGTAATGTGATCAATTCATCGGTTAATCTTGGAGTAATGATATGTTGGTTTGTTTGTTTCATTTCAACTTTCTCTAGTTATCTCGATCAAATTAAGTTTGGCCTTGGCCCGTGTGCCTGCTCACGTTTTCAGCGCTGTTAGCATCATGAGACTAGGCTCATCTTCAATCGTATTTGGCCTCTTGTCCATCTTAGAAAGGCAACCTCTTGAGGCACTCCTAACAATCTTCATTAGAAATTTTCTAGCCCCCTGTTAGAGGCTTTTGCGTCGTGAGCTTGCCTTGACTGGAGTGGAAAAATCATGCTTGTGGTATGATTCCTTTTCTTGTGATGTGGTTCATTTGCAAGCAGTAAGTTCATCTGCTGGACTGCGAACTATCAACCGAGTTGAACAAACTTTACAAGAACTTGGGGTTTGTGTTTCCTACCTTTGCTGCTTGGATGGGGCTTTTGCATCATGTTATCGCTACTTGATTTACGCAAGGAAGTGAACATCTTGCATAATTCCTTTTCTTTGTTCAGATTTAATGCTTTTCATTGTTCGAAACACTTGGATTTGAAAGGACAGTTTTTACATTTTTTTGGTTCTGTTTCTTAATACTTGCTTTGATGCTTATGCTTCATCTTAAATATATTCTCATCAATTTCTTGTTAACACATATATCTTCCTTTGCGTGATTTCTAGTTTCTTTTTACTTTATTCTATTATATAAAGTCCTGTTCACCCAGCTGAAGTGCATTTCTGTTGAGCTTTGGTCTTCTTTGCTATTGAGTACTTTGGATCTTGTTGCAATGTTGAATGCAGGTTGAAATGTTTTAAATTAAATCTGGAATTAGGAGGAGGGAAAAGAAGAGAGAGAGTGGCAATGACAAACGTATAGTGGAAGAGAACATAAACAGACTTTCTACGAGATTATTAAGAAATACGGCATGGAGTCAATGAAAGACTATAAAGAAGAAACACAGAAAATTTTCAAACTCTGAACAAAGAAATATGAAATATGGTTTCTTTTTTCTTTATCCATATCTGCTCTTGGTAATTTGTCTTTTTGAAATTTTCTATGATGTAATTTGTGTTCTCACACTCTTCTCTGTTATGTTAATAAAGATGCTTTAATGAGCATTATGTCCTTTGTTTTGTTATGTTAATTTGAAACCAAAGGTTCCTACAAAAGCTGTATGTGCACAGCATCTAGAATTAAGGAAACAAAGACTAACTCTGCTGAATCTTCAGAAACAGGTATTACATGTTTTTGTCATCTTTTATATGAATTTTGCACACTGCTTTCTATCAGTTCGAGTTGCCTATTTCTACCTGAGAATTTGTTTCTTCATTGGTTGGAATATCATTCCCGTTTCTGAAATATCATGTAATTCTATCGGGGGGAAAAAAAAAAGAAAAGAACTAGTCCAATCTAGATGACATTGGGTTTTAGACCAACCGAAAATTCGTTGGCATTTTTATCAATAAAAAAAATAAAGTCGTCATTTGCCTCTTCTGTCTGTCAGTTTCCCTTTGCGATTGGTGGGTTTTATTTATTAATTTTTTTATTTTTATTTTTTTTTCGGGGTGGGGGTTTGTAATGTTTTTGGTGGTGGTTTCCATTCATGTTGTGAGTTATCATTTCCTTTGACATTGTCTTATGCTTTTAGTTGCAAAATAAGGAAGCCAAAGGTTCTTCTTGCTGTGATGGTTCATTTTCCAAAGGCACGACTAAGGTGTATATCTCATTCCGAGACTATATCATAATATGAGTTCTGCAATATATGTAGAGTTTTTTGAGTATGCTTACAAGTTTTTTTTTAAATCCTGATTGCGGTATCTAAACAGCGTTTGCAGCGTGGTCCTGATCAGGATAGCTTTTTCATTCCTGAACCCTTGAGTTTTGGAGGTAAATATTCAAATAGTGGTGACCAGTATATGGAGCCCTGGTTGATCTTTCATTGGCATCCTTCTATTGTCTTGTTTAATATATTTCCTTATTTTCTCATTTTTTTGGTGATTAAACTTCACCTTTGTACCTGAGAGTATGGGTGACAGAGAAGACAAAAGGGACCAGAAGAGGAAAGTATGAAACGTTTATATCCATATTATCCCATAGGATCACCTTCAATGCGGTTCTACTTTTTCGTCACTTGTGGAATATAACTTTTTTGGCTTTAATTTTTATTTCTATTATTTCTGAAGGCACCTGGAAGGTTGTCAGAAGCTCCATCACCAGTTCATAAGAGGCCTCGAAAGTTAAAAGCTTCAGATGGGTAATATGCTTAAGGAGGTAATGTTCCTGATCAGAAGACTTCTAGGCCATAGACAAAGTATTAGTAATTGACGATCAATCGATTATATATCCCTCGCTGCAGGTTTTGTTTGTCATATTTGAGAAGCCTTTCTTAAATTATTTGTTATTGCCTTTTCATGCACGCATGAACTCATGTTTTCACGTTTATTTTGTAAGAACCCAGTGTCTTTGCTACCAAGGCTTATGCATCATGTTTTTGGAAGTGACAGTACATTATGAGAATTAAAAGCCCTTGCCCGTGTTAATCTGTGTAGTAGCAACTATCATCAAAGAGATTATAACCGTATGATTAGAATAGTGTATATGATCTGATGGGTGATTGGTTACACAAGTGCCATTGTGGACCGAGCATGCTCAACTACTCCATGGCAGGTGCCGCATCCCAGGCTGGAGTTTAGGATTCGGTGTGTTTGTATATTACATGTAAACTAACTAGTTTCATCAATATAATCTACTTGTCTAGAATTTAGTTGGTTCTGGCAGTAAGTACTACCATGGACTGTAATCTTGGATGATGCGTCCCTCAGCTAATAGTGTGGCAGTTGTTTTGGCTAGAAGGGTAGTTCATCATTTTGCTGGTTTTGATAGTTTTTGGAATGATTCTGCACCTTTTTTCCTTTCAAATGTAATTTTGTCTGGTAAATCCAGGAAATGACTACTTAGAAGCGTAGAGTTTGAGATATGGTTATGTACTTTTGCATAATCAATGAAAAACTTAGCGTTATTTTTTTTATAAAAAAAGAACAGAGGAAAAAAGGGAGGCTTTGTTGAGAGGAAAGATTAGGATCATGCTCAAGTTGGATTAACTTCTTGTGTGAATTACAGAGTCTGATGATGTCATTAAGTAATTAACCTTGTAAGAGAATGAACTAGTTTGGTCTGCTGAGCTGTCCTGAGTGTTTGATGAGCTGCTGCCTCTCTCACATCAATTCTAAATTTAATTCATTCATAGATTAGGTTGTGCCCTTGTTATATAGCTAATCAATTAGAAACAGAGGTTAGTGAAGAGACATTAAACGTTACCATGTTGTGGCCCAATTTTCCTATAAAACTTGAGGTAAGTCTCGAATCTGTTACAAACTTTGGAGGGTGAGTGTATTTTCTTTTAAGGTAAAGAGAATGAAAAACATTATTTAGTTTTAAAAATAAAAATAGAGAATTCACATTAACACCGCTACTTATCAATCTCACATTCTACAATATATTTCCATATATCTATCAGAGTGCGCATAAAATAAAATACCAATATGGTAATAAAAGTAAACGCTCTATTTACAAAATACATAATGAGCTACATGCTCCAACACTGATAAGGTATATTATATTTCCTTCTCATCCTAAGCATGACTCTCGCTAATAGGGCAACAACGGAATGTAATACACAAGCCATTCGGGTATAAAATACAGCACGTCTACATAGTCCCACTAATGTACAAAATAAATATGTCTCGCTAAACCTCTAAATAATACAACATAAATGAGGCTGATAAAATATAATAAAATAAAAAATACATGTCTATTCAAAAGAAATATGTACAATGATCAAATCATCCTCAGCGGTGTTGCTCACTAGTCTCGGCACTTGTAGTATAAGTGTCTACAAAAGTAGAAAATGATGTGTACGAGT
>MKEJ01048967.1:0-18320 GCA_001753735.1 Embelia ribes | reverse complement strand
AAAATTTTTTTTTTTTTACAAGTTGAATTTTTTTTTTTTTTTTTTTTTTTTTTTTTTTTTTGTAATATACATTTAAATTTCAAGTACTAAGATATTCTGATAATGCTACTTTACCATTTCCAAGGGTTTCGAGCATCGAAAGCAAATCGAGCCATCCAATGGCAGCTGCACTAATTGACTACGGACGGTCACGTTCTATCGAGCCCAAGCCCGAAAATGTTGAAGAATTCGAGAACTTTCCTGGAGAAGGAATTTACGGGAAAATTGATGGGAAAAATATATATGTTGGAAATCGAAAAATTGCATCCAGAGCTGGGTGTGGAACAGGTAATTAATAATTCGCAAATGGGTTTATAATTTAAATTTTTTTTTTTTTTTGTAAAAAAAATTCTAATTTCTAATATAATTTTAATTGATGTGCCAGGCTTGAGCTTGGGTGGGAATGTTGGTGAAGGCAAGTCAATTGGGTACATATTCTTGGGTGGAATTTGTGGTGGAATTTTTAGTCTATCAGATAAATGTAGAAGTGGGGCTAAAGAAGCTATAAATGAATTAAAATTAATGGGTATTAAAACTGCTATGCTTACTGGTGATAGCTATGAAGCTGCCACTATAGCTCAAAATCAGGTTAGCCCTTTTTTTGTATTTAAATAAATAAATACATAGAAGACAATATTCAAATTACAAGGGTACTAATATACCACTTAAGGTTGAGTGATGATTGTTTCAGTTTCCTATGATCTAGTTTTTTTCTTAAGCTGGAAAAAATAATTTTTAATTAAATGCTATAAGCAAGCAATCAAAATAATTGTAGATTATGCCATTTAACCTCTAAAACTGTACAAATTCTACATGTTATAGGGTTAATTTTTCAAAAAAAAAAAAAAAAATATATATATATATATATATATATATATATAAAATAAATAAAAGGGTATAAACAAAACAAAAGTGATGCATGTAAGAAATGTCATCTTCTGCACCGGCCGTGTGGATGCAACCTGTACAATAACTATAAATAAAGACTCACAAAGCCGGCTAATTAACTTCATCGCATATTAAACTAGTGTCTGCGTATATAGGCACATCAAAGGGGGCGATTTCGAAATTTTTGTGGCATTGGTATAAAAATTCAAAATTTTGGCATGACCGTGCTTGATTCCGAATTTTCTATTAGTATTTTCATATAAAAATCAAAATTTTCAGATGGCACCTTCTACGTGCCCTTAGAAAAAAAAAAAAAAAAAGACAAACCCTTTGTATAGAATTATCAGTGGTACTGTGATTAAAATAATTTTTGAATAATAATAACAATATATAATAAAATGAAAATAATACAAACAAAGATGTACAAACTAATAGAGCTTTCACTTTCATGTGAATATGATATACTAAATTATATCTCTTTTAAACACATGAGATTGTATATATGTAAATCATAAATACTTTAATTTGTAGGTGTGGGATAATTCTTACTACCCTTTTAAACACTCCAATTCAAAGCCAATTTTTATTCATACTATTTATGATTTTGATGATGTGAAAATGCTATTTCGAAGTTTGTACCATGAGCTTTAAAATTCACCTGATAACGGACAAAAATATTATGTGAACCTCACATAAAAATAGCTCAAAATTAGTAGCTTTCATAAATTATAAAATTTCAAATAAATTTTGGTTCAACCACTATTTTTAATTTAATAAAACAACATTAAATGTTATCACTCGAGTAAATATTATTCCTTTGGGCCAAATGTAGTCCTAGTTTCTAACCAAGAGGAGAGTAGAGATGTAAGCATGGAAGCATCATATACTTAAGTTTAACCAAGTATTTTGGTTGTTAGAAAGTAAATACGAAATTAAATAAGCCGCTAAATCATCATCATCTAATTGTTATTTTTTGGGATCGGTAAATGTATTTATTTAATTTGTTTGACGATATTTTTTTTTTTATTATTTTGACAAAAAGAATCATCTAGAAGATCTATCTTCAAAAATAGGGTGAAAAAAATACTTATGTGGGACTGAGTTTTTTCCTATCGAATCGAACATCCATTTTGTTCGGCCTCGAACAAACATCAACACTAGCTCGCTCTCTAGGTGTCGACTAAATATAACACCATCAAACATAAGTTGGTTTAAATGTTTATCAACCTCGACAAACGTTAACACGTGCTCGGTCTTGTTGTCTCACTAAGTACAACACTACCATGCCTGAGTTTCAAATGTTTATTGGAACACGAAGAGTACGTAGAGATCAAATGAATGAACTAATGTGGATAATTGGGTGCATGAATTTGTTGTTAGTCCGTTTATTAGCCGATTATCTAATTTATAACTTCCAGCTAATAACTACGATTGTGTTTCACAATCTTGTAAAACAATAAATTGAAAACATTTTGTTCATATTAATATTTGCCCTCACAAAAAAAAGTTATATTTGGGGTACAGTCTTGTAAATCAACAAATTGAAGACATTTTGTACATATAAATTTTTGCCCTCACAAAAAAAGTTATATTTGGGATACAATTTTTCTTTTGCCTCACACTCAATATTGTTGCGAGGGATTTTCCTATTTGGCTTAGCTGAGACATTGGATAACAAAATTTTCTCATCTTTGTATATTTCCATAGACAAATATTCGCCTTCAAAAGAGATGTGAAAAGGGTTATTTGATTTCGAAATATATACTTACAAATCTAAATCTAAAAATTTATTTGTGGTTGCAATTTGAGATGTATAAGTTGACACATTCTTTTCGGCATATTGAAAAATAAAAATTTGTGACTTGCTGTCACACGCAACTACTAGACAATTTCAAATGACCATTTCCAAATGTTGTAGTGCATCGCATATGCCTGGCTAGTTACCATTGTTGAGCCATACATGTTTGTACGTGTGATTTCTCGGTCACCTTAAAAATATCTTATGGCTAAATCATTATCCGTGGAAATGAGAGTTAAGGAAAATAAAACAAGTATTTAGCTAATTAATGATGGAAAATATTCAATCACTATCCGTCCAATATACTTTCTAGGGGAAGCAAAATTCGGATTTTCGAACCTAAAATTTGGTACCTGATACGAATTATCAGAAATTCAGGTTCGAGTTCAAATTTAAAAAAAAAAAATTAAATACTTCGGGTAATTCGGATTCGGATAATTTGGATAAATATCCGAATTACCAGAATAATGAAAGGATGTGGTTATAACATCGTTTTATGTATATAATTCGGGTTTGAGTTTTAGTCTAATTCGGATTTGGTTTGATTTCGGGTTTCTCATTTATAATTCGGGTTCAAATAATTTAGATTCGAAAATCTCATTTTTTTTTTCCGGTTAATTCGGATCCGGTATTTCCGAATTAACCAAATGCTCACCCTAATACTTTGGGGTTGCTGTTTCAAGTAGGCCTGGACCAGATCAAACATCTTATTCGATCCTTTGATTTTGAGCATGATAAGTCCAGGGGAAAAATTGTTAAGAAAATCCCTGATATTTTACACTGTAATCTTGTTCAGTTGAAGTAATAAAGATTTTGGCGGTGATCCTATACTGTTAAAATATATATATTTAGGGGAGATGACAATATTAATAACTATTTCACAAGATCAAAGCCTCGACTCTTTTCAAAATTACTAGCTGGTATCTTGAAATATTATGCGCATTTCAATTTAATCTCATGCGACAAGGATTTGCATAATTATATGCCCTTTAGCATATATATTGATCACAAAAGCTTGTTCATTGATACAAAATTATCAGACTTATAGATAAAAAAAATTACGAAAATACGAACGGATTGAAGATTGGAAATTAGAGCATCTCTTTTGCCTTCTACGTGAAAGATCTGGCGACAGATCGAGGAGAGCTCTATAGCAAAGCGATGGGCAGCCCAACCAATTACATTCGGTTGGTTGATTTTAAAATTAAAAATTGAAATCAGATAAAAAAAAATTTCATTTAAATTTTGTATTAAAAGTGATATGACCTATCGAATGATAGCCTGATAGGCATCTCCTATACGCGGGAAAACCCTCTTCCGATTTCGGCGCCAAATTCAATTTACACCAAATTTCCATCTTCTTCCCCCAGTTTCCTACCTTTCTCTCCCTCCCTCTCTCTCTCTCCCCCCTCTCTCTCTATATATATATCTATATATATATGTATGTATGTATATAGATCCGCCACATAGCATACACCAATGCAGATACAACTAAAGTGCAATTGCGGGGACCAGAAGTGCCCAGAGTGGGCCATAGTCGAATTGCAAGGTGTAATCGAACCCCAATCCGCATTCAAAGACCATACTCTCCAAAACCTCCAGATCGGCCTACTCTGCCGCACTTCTTCTCAGGTTAATTGTCGATCGTTGGATTAAAAATTAATGGATGAGATTAGAACATTTGAATATCGAATTACTCGCTTGAAATTTAACTGTTAATTTAATAGCCTATCATGTTTCCTAGCTGCTACTAGTTTGCTAAGAGTGCTTTAGCCCCCACTAATTTTTTTGTCAAAATTTTTTGTGTAATTTTAGCATTAAATTTTAGTGTGTATATAGTTGTTTTTATTTAGTTATAGCCTCTGTATAACTAAATTAGCATTTATTTTTCGAATAAATTGTTAGAGCATTCCCACAGGTCTTTCTAAATTAACATTTATTTTTCAAATGAGAAATCAAAGAGTAGAAATGTGCCACACCGGTGTTCTATATTTTTGTTAGTTTCTTTTTTTTTTTTTTAAAGGCTACAATAGATTTATTAATAGGAAAATCCATTATTCATATTTTGTCTCCATTAAAAAAATAATTATTTCCTAAAAAACTACGAAACACTAGTTAAAATCCAGGAAAACACATTTTTTTTTATTATTATGTTATATATAATTATGGTAGTAATTATTGTTCCAAATTTATATAAAGAATGGTTTGGGCTATTTTTAAAATGTATATTAGATTGGTAGAAATCAAATGAGAAAGGCATATATTAATTCTTTTAGCACCCCTTCGTTTTCACTTTTTCCATTCTCCCCAATTTAAGGGAAAATGATACACGTATAGACACTATAGATAATCATGTACTGAACTTGAACAAAGCATATGATTAGACCCTGATTTTGTTGCTAAGGAAAAGATAAACGCACATGATCTAATCACCAGGTGTCTACACAGTCTATGTACATAATTTCCTGTAAGTTTATCATGGCTTCTAATTTATTTACGCCTGTTGTTCCCTGATATTAATTATTCAATGTTTTTCTTTTCTGGGCTTTTTGATCTGCTGCAGGCGGATTATACTTTTACTGTGGGGTACCATGAGCTGACTGGGTCGAAAGTAGCCTTGAAGAAGCCGTTGCTAGTGCTGAAGAAGATGAGGCAGTCTGACCAGGATGAGGGTTCACCAAGGGTAGAATTGAAAGTTGCGGGTGTCATCAGGCACAAGATTTTGTTCAAGACTAGACCTAAGGCCCTCATCTCTAGTAAGTCCCAATTTTCCGTTCTTGATACTTGTATCAATCTGAATTAAATTAGATTTAGTCTTTCTTGCTCTTATGTGTACATAGAATGGATAGTGACGGACTGAATTTTGGTTTGGTATTTCTAACAATGATTTTGTTGGTTGAAACTAGTCTTGGTTTAGCATGGGATTTTAGTGGATGCTGTTTCGGGTATTTGTTGGATTTATAGTAGTGAGATGCGTCAAATGCTTGGTGGCTTTGGTTCCTGGCTATTGGTCGACTGGTTGGATCCAGCCGAATATCCCCAATGCTTTAGTTAGTGGCCTGCCCAAGAGAAAAAAAAAATAAAGGAAATATGTCATCGCTAATCCATTCCATTTTATCTAGGAGCATTTGTACAGTACTTATACTCCGCCTTTGTGAGGACTGGTGGTTATGGGGGCAAGACGTGATATGTGGTTACACCAGCCCGTGTGAATGACATCTTCGATTTTCCATGTTTACCATTTGTTGCGGCGATCTGAACTTTTCTCTCTGTGATACCAACTTGGCTACTTGTGATTTGGTTACTTTAGTATTTCCATCTCCATTTATGATAGTTATAACTTTGTTCATAAATATGTCTCCCGGTGGCAGATATTTGAATTGTTTTTGGAGGTTATGCTGGAAAAATAAGTTTGACATCAAAGTTGCGTCTTCTCGTTCTGAGGCATTTTAAATCAAATCAAATGGCATGAAGGTTCTTATTTCTCGATGATGCAATTTGTGCAAAGAGAGCAGAAGTTCAGTTATGCATTTTAGAGAGCGTAACATACACTGTTGATCATTTTCTGTTCGCTTAAAGTTCTAAGACAGATTAGCCATTTCTTGTTTATTTTCAGCATTCAGTATCTGATAACTAATCTTTGCTTGTATAGTTAAAACCATAAGGAAAAAGCCTGCTTGCCCCATAGAAGGATGACAGCTTTTTTGTTACTTTTCTACAACTACCTAGGATAAGATTCTTTTTTCTTGAGAGCTCAGTAGAAACTGTTTTCATGTTCATTCTCTCAGCGGGTGATTGACTTTTCAATTGTTCAATATTTAAGCTGGATGATGAAATAAATAAGCAAAATTATTGTTGTGTTTCTGAAAGAAACCAATTAATCCACTTTTTGTCATTTATAGTTTGTCTAATATCATTCATTTAGCGAAACAGATGTATCTAATCATTGTTTAATCTCAGTTTTCTTGATAGTATCGGAAATATAGTCATTGAGTGCTCCTTTTTTTGTGCAGAACCGCAACCAGTTGCCAAGGAACGTGTCTCTGCACCAGTGGCTAAGTGATTAAGATCCTTCAGTGATACTTTATCCGAGCGAAACCATGTAAAGAAATACGAGGGTCAGTGTTGAATACCCTTTCAACTTGATTGTCATCGTGTTTCCGACTATGATTTTTCAAAGAATTATCACCTATTTGGTTTAATTGGGATATTTCTTTCCTAAGTTCTTCATTTATATTGCCTTCATTTTGTATAAATATCCATTGGATTCGTAGCAGTACTGTACTGAAAACCGGATTGATCTGAATATTCTTTTATAAATTCTCATGTAATTATAAGAAAATCACCCTCCATTTGAATGACAGTAACACTGATTATCAACTATGTTTGGATAAGTTGATTTACTTGTATCACACGTATCGAGTATCTGGTTCGGTCCTTCTGAAATCATCTGCAGCATTCTATCGTAAGAGTAGTATTCATTAACTCAGGGTGAGGACTGGTCTTAAAAATCAATAACTATTTTTCCCAATTCAAAACACAACCTGCACTGTTAGTGTCGCAAATGTTTTCATCAGGATGTTAATTGTATTCCCTTATTTCAATTTCATAATTAAATCATAGCGCTATGCAGATGACACAACTGAGTCTTCCAAGTTACTACGACAAGGGTAACCCTGCACAATCACTGATTAAAAACTTTAATTTCTTTGCAAAATTGCAAACAACTTGATGATAGTTCTTCTGAACAAGCCATTAAGGATTGAACACAGGACTATAAAAGTTTTTAAGTATATATAAGCAATTGGCCTAAGTAGAGAAAAGCTGAAAGAAAAGAAAACAAACATGAAGACAATACAAAATTTAATATATATGGACTGCAGCCTCCTTGCTAGGGCCTTCCTCTGGAGGGTTTTCCTAAAACAAATGCATATATAATTATCCTCTCAATAGCAGATCATGGGCCTGGGATGCCAGCTCGGGCTCTCAGCTGTTCTGTTCTCTTGCTTCTCTCCATAACTTCTACAAGCCATTTCACGCTTTCTTTGATTCCCATCCTGCAATTATGTTCCAAACACCGGTTTTCACTTTCTGGCTTTTTACCATTTAATTCTGCTAATGGGGTAAACCAAGGAAACATAACTATATGTGCAACAATGTGTCCAACCCAAAAGGATAAAAAAGTATAATCATTTAATTCTTTGGTGTGTTAACTAGTTCTTTCTGTTACTTTGCATACAGAGGTTATCTACTACATAGAGAGCACTGAAATCGAAGAGATGTATTCTTACCCTTCATATGCTGAAACGGCTTCAAATGTGTAAGACCTTTCGTCCAGTTTCTTGAGATCTAGATATCGAGCAAGCTCTTCAACAGATACAGCATCAGAAAGATCCTGGCATTGAAGGGGCATATCAAGAATATGACTCGTATAAGTATATCGAAGCTAAAAAATTTCAGAAATTTCATAAGAAACTCTTGTGAAGTTTTTGTAACCATTTTCCCACTAACTACAGAACCAAATAAACAACGAAATAGGATCGATAGACCATAAACATGTATTGAAGAAAAGTCACAAACCACCAGTCATAAGCGAACGATATATTGACCAACCAAAGTTCAACTGAGTCAATAGAGAACTGTCAATGTACAAATTAATTGCAATATATGGATGAAATGCCAAGAAGATGTAGCCTTTGCGTGTAGGGAGACTAGTTTTTGTAATGCCAATGAGTCTATGGAGTGATCTCAGATGGGCTACAACGTGTGCATATCAAATCCATTTTAAAAGGTACAAACTATCATTTGAAATTCATGATGTCCAAGGTAATGCAAATACGGATTTCAAATCAGAACATTCATGGGACTACTCCTAACAACATGCACATAAATGTGCAAATATTTAGGCATTTCGAATCAAATTACCCAAACGAAGCCTAATATTATATTAATCACACCCCATAAGCTTTTACCATGTTATTAATAGAATTGATGTTAGTAGAAGAGAGCACGGTCTATTCACCTGCTTGTTTGCTAAAACCAAAAGTGGGGCTCCTTGCAGATCTTCATGTCGAAGAACCTTCTCTGAAAACCAAATAGAGATATTAGGGAAGCACAGCACCTGAAATAAACTACATAGTTTTCTAATTTCATTTGCCAGATATTCCGAATCAAATCATGAGGTCGGTAGCAATTCTTGCACAAAATCAATTCCAGAAAATACGTACCAAGAGCAGATTTTGAATCTTCAAAACGAGATGGGCAAGCAGCATCCATCACGTATACTACAGCATGCGCCTCTTCATAATATTTTTCCCAGATTGAGCGAAGACCGGGCTAAAGAGTACAAGTCTTGCATCAGTGACTATTAATTACCGCACAGACTTGAAAGACATACACTCACACACCCCTATATATATAGATAGGCCTAGGAAAGTCTCCTGCTCCTCTACCATAACCCGGTAAAACATTTGTCAAAACAAACCAACTACTTTTCTCATACTTTAAGCTGATTTGACATTTCAAATACTGCAAACATGCATGAAATTAACACTGCATTTCAACACTGTAGAGTGAATATTGAAATCCATCTTTAAGCTAAAAGCTATTTCTTAATGGCACAGCTGGAGCAGAAAATGGCTCGAAGTACTACATAGCAAATGATATCATATTTAACGATAACAAGAGAAATGTTTCTGTGCCTTTGAAAAGGTAAAAATCGGACCTCTAATCATAGAATAATATGAATACCTGTCCTCCCAGGTCCCAAAACACTAGCTTTGAATTCGAGACTTCGATGCGGCCAATATTTAACCCCACAGTTGGTACAATCCTATCAGGAGGCAGGCCTTCCGAGTTTGAGTATTGTGCTTTCAACTTCTCCAGAAAAGTCTACACCAATAGCATTATGAAGAAAAAGTTACAAAAAATTATCTTAAAGATGTTTTAGCATTTAAAAGTAATACAGTAGTAATGTGTTCGTGTTTAATGTCCATATCCATGCTTTGTAAGCCGACTTGATGTTACCTATCATATTAGACAAAAACAAGAAACAACACACATACTCATCTTTTTATCTGCTCGAGGGATCAAATAATGGGATTTCAAAAACTCAAATGAGAAACTAAAGCAGTTGAAAGGAATAGTGGAAGAAAATTACTGTTTTTCCAGCCTTGTCAATTCCGAGAATCAGAACATGAAACTCAGTCTTCGTAAACATGTACTTCCACAGCCCGTAGAATAATGAAAACATCTCTAACTAGTTTAATTTATCTACAATCTTTTTCCCTGTAACCTTCAGAAAGAGGAGAAGCAGACTTCTTGTCACGTGACTAGATTACCCTTGTGCTCGTTATTTAAGTATCTGGAAGAACAAAAGTAGCCAATATTAAGAGCATAAAAGATACAGACTTAACTATTTCAAACAAATGGTAGAGCAAATCTAAAATATTACACCTTTACTGGCTCAGACCTAAAACAACTTCATAAATTCAAAGGGTTAAGTTCTTTTGTAAAAAGCAATCACATGTAAACGGAAGCATAAAAAGGTTTTGCTATGTGATTGGCTCTCACTCAAAAGTTTCAACTCAAATCTGAATTTATACTTTAGCAGAAATTACGTCCGAAGGCTCAAACTAAAATCACCAATCTATAGGAACTTTGTGATATGATCAATTATTTCTATCTCACCCTTCTTTCAGACAACAGCTTTGCGCAACAGTGTCCCCCCTATGCATCTATGAACTCTTAGTTCGTCATATTAGCTCTAAAGTACCAAAACTATGGCTGGAAAATAAGAAAGAAAGCATCGACTGCGCTAAAAACAATATCTCCACTGAAGACATTAAAACCCTTGATCATCATCTCATCATTAGTAGCTCTAATCTAGTTCAAATCAACAACCACCACCACCAAGCCTAAAGCTCTGGGGCCAGCTATTCTCGTTCATATCAATGGCCGCATAACGAGATGACCAAATGACACTAACAAAAGAGCTCCATCCACTGTAGATACTTGTCAATCAATAAAGTGAAGGTGTGTCAACCCTAAATTCCCGCATACCCATTTTTAATTTGATATTAGTCCTATTTTATTGGACCGTTTCTTGAATTTCTTAAAAACTTTAAAAATACATCACCACAACCAAGCTTCAAAATCAATAACTTTGGGTCGGCGAAATGGAACCAAAGCAAGATATCATGTTGCGTAGGTAACGAGAGTTTTCTTAAGCTACTTGTTCCTATCTAAGGCACGTGTTCATCTATTTTTCCAACACATGCACGTTTCTAGTGGTCATCATCTTACCCTACCTTTTCGTTCTCTTCCGAAATTAATATTCTCGCCCATTCTACCTAGTGCACACTCAGATCTACCCCAAACTTCTTGTTTCCTTCCCACATTAATATTCTCGCTTCTTCTAACTGGTCCACGCACAGGTCTCCACAATAGATACCCGAACCACATTAGAAAAAATCACTGCTTGCGGTAATCAGTATGGTTTTTGAAAATTGTAATCTTTACATTACCAACAGATATACGAGGGAAAAAAATGCTAGCGTATTTGTTTCTTTATCAGAATCAATTCAATTTTGAGGGATCTAGATCTTATACAAAATTGCACCTGAACATAATCAAGAAGTATAACAATACAATCAATAAATCATCTCAATATAAGAAAATGAACCCAAAGATCCAGATTAAAAAAAAAGGGAAAAGGAAAATAAACTAGGCAATGAAATATAAATTTGCATACAACCTTGAGTATTACTGCATAAAAAATGGAAAATTCATACGTGTGCGGAGATGGGTTATGCTTCTCTCTCTCTCTCTCTCTCTCTCTCAAAAGTAAGGGGAGATCAAAAGCTTGTGCTCTCCCTTCGATTCTCTCTCTCTCGTTCTTGACATTGAGTATACAATTTCCTATCTTACCCTTAGGCCTGTGTCGAACTACTTTCTTACCAAAAACTGTATTGACCATTTAAAAATTTGCTATACCTATTTATTTCTAATTTTTTAGCTCAAGTTAAAAATATTTTACAAGTAAATATTTGTAGAATTAGAATTTTATACATATAAATTATTTAGTATTTTTATATATATTATCATTCAAAATGTGTGAGTCATTCACAATGTATCACACAATATTTGTGTAAACTTATGTTCTTTAAAAGATTGTATTAACATAAATACATATTCATTGTAGCACATTTTAATATGTAGTATGCAGAAAATGTTTACATATTTATATATATATATAATCCTCATTAATTTTTGCATGAAACTATTATTTCCTTTTCTAATAAAATTGCATATTAATTTTTTTTTGTTTTTTAATTATCTTTGTCTCTTGTTAGTAGTTTAGGCAACTTCTCCTCTTTTATAAAAAGAATGAAAAAAATTACATCCACCAAAAATATAAAAATTGGTACACAAGTAGGATTTAAAACCATGACATATATACTTGTGTGATAATTATTTAGTGAGGCTCACATACTTAATGCACACGTATTGTAATATAAATTCCTATTTTTATAATATCCTATATATCGCTGGTGGATAGAAAATTTTCTTAAAAAATATTTATATAATATATGCGTAATATTATGTTGTACTTTTCATAGTAGAAAAATTAATGTATGTTATTTTGAAATTGGTATTTCATGAAGGAAAACAAAATTTATTTCAATAAAGGCCGATGAAATGCTATTGTTAATTCTTCTACTTTACAATTTATAAATCACGATTTAGCAAAATTTTTATCACGGATAGAAACTAGATTTTTAGAAAAAAGAGGCAAGATTTTCTCTACAAGTTTTTCAATATTTAAATTAGATATTCATATTTTTTATAAAACAAATTGTGTTTTCGTAATCATATGACATTCTTTATTGAACCTAAAACTATAAAGGCCATTGAAATTTTTTAAAAGAAATATCTGAAATTCAATGAGAAAAAAATTTTGAAAACTAATAGTAAGACTTATTATGTAGTTCTTTCTTTTCCAAACAAACTATATGAATTCAAAACTCATTTAGAAAATAATAATAATAATACTAATAGAGTAAATACCCATACTCGTAATAAGGGATTGCAAGCTAGGGTAAATTGGGAAAACCACAAAAACCCCTCTGGAAATAAATAAACGCCAATCGTGTAAATTCAGAACTGGAAAACAAAAACTCGCAACAAATAAAGATAACTCAGAAAATCTTTCATTCACAAATTGCAGAGGTATGAATCTCTCTCTACTCTATCTATATGCATAATTACATATGTATCTATGTGTATACTCATTTATTAATCGTTCTTTTCACAAATTGGGCATTTTTCATGTTTTAGGTTACGTTTTAGAATATTTTTGCTTCTCAAGTATATTATTTCGTGTAATGTCCTTTGTGATTTGCGAATTGTTTGTAACCAATGTTGCAAGGAGCTGCTTGTGGTTTCTGTAGACCATACCAATCAGAATCCGATATTTTCGGGCAATTTGTGAAACAAAATTCTACATTTTAAAAATGTGAACTTTATTGTGTACAATAGAAATATACAAGGGAAGAGAGAGAATATTAATGTTGGTTGAAGGAAGGAAAGGTAGGGGTAGAGCTCCAAAAACGTGACATATATTAGGATGGTTGGTAAAGGTTTGCCAGGGGCATCCCCCTAATTTTGAAAAATACTCTAATTTTCGTGTAAGCAATTTTAATCTGTCTTTAGCCCCCCAACCCTAACTCACCTGCCCACACGTACAAATAAGTTTTTTAGATCTTGATAATAATTTACACGAGGTTCAACACTCCCCATTTTCAATTCCTGTAGGATAGTAAATGAGCAAATTGACTTAGATAGGAACGAGTGGCATGTAAAGTTCTGATTAACGACGAAAATTCCACATTAACGACTTAACTTGTTATCTTATTTTGGTTCCATTAATCTGACCTAAATGCTTAGGATACAAGGCTTGGACGATAATGATGACGACAACAATAGAGCAGGTAAAAGTTCTGGGGCTAAGTCTGTCTCATGCTACCCTTTTTAGAAAAATATAAACTTTAGTCTTTTGAGCTCTCAAATATGCCACGAGTGTGGGGTCTGGTTGGATATAACTAAATAAATGTCGTTGTCCTTAACAGCTCAAACTTTAAGGTTAGATACGGTGTACAACTTAACAAGGGAAATAGGGACATGGTTTAATTTGGAGATTTTGATTTGGTTGCTCTGCTTTTCAGCTACATGTTAGATCGACCCTATCTATGTGTTTTCCGTAGTGACTTACTGAAGAGAAGTGTTCTTTAAAACGGTAATATATGTTGTCACCATATTTGATGTAGTTGAAAGAATGGTAATGTAAGGCTAGTGTCTGTAGGTTTGTACTTTTTTTTATCCTTTCATGCTTTATCATTTTCTTCTATCCGACCCACACAAGGTTGATTGTGCTAGCTCCTCGAGACTCTTGGATAAAGGGATTTTAGCATCATGTGAGAGATGATGTGATGGCATTAGTCTTATCTAGAAAGGGCGAAAATAACTGTGTTAGTTTTTGCATAATAGTTTGGTTCTGGTATAATGGAGTCTATGCATTAGTCTCAGCCATTGGCTAGTGAACCCCATAGTTTGTTGTAGCTTCTGAGGTGGTGCAATTATGCTTTGTCCTTTTGTGCGGATAAATAGAGAGAAAGAAGACAAAAATGTTTAATCGGTGGGAATCCATATATGTGTTTACGCTAAACTAAGAAAGGATGAGAAAATTTATAATGAAGCCTGTGTGACACTGGAGAAGATATGAATGCCCAGGCATACGTAATGTATAGCTTTGTAATATATTATGAAGTAAACTTGATGGCTTTACCTTCTATAATGGTTTGAGTGAGCGAAAATGCTCGAACTTAAGCGACACAAACTTCATGGAAGTTTTGAAACCTATCAAAATTTAATTGTCTTTTATGCATGGATACTTTTAAATTAACTATATTGTGTTTTTGTGCTTCCTTAAGCTTTAGTTGTGCATGTTTACTTTTATTGCAACCAAAGGCTGTTTGGTCTTCAATAGTACTGCTTGATATGTTTGAGTTAGAAGTCTATTATTATTTTGAACTCCTTGAAGCATTTCAACATCGCTGTTATATAAGATATAAAAATAGTTTTTTTTTTATTTTTTTTATGATGTTGTCGCCTTATTTATATATCTTTGTATTGCAGGATATTGAGAAAATTTGCCAATTAATTTGTGTGCCTTGGGAATCAGAACACCACGAGAAGGATGAAGTAATACACTATATGCTCTTGCAAAATTTGTGGCGTGTTACTATTCAGGTTCATGTATGTGTTTTTTGGGTCAAAAAGCCAACTGCTAAAGGATTAGGATAGCTACCCCGTAGTCATTGGCTTGTGTAGGCTAAATGTTGACAGATCCCACTTTGGTTAAAGTTTCTGTTCTCCTCCACCTGAGATTGACTGGCCACATATAATGTATAGTCACCCCCATAATGATCTCCAAGCGGCTCATTTATCCAACCGTAAACCTATGTTCCCTATCTTTCCTTAGTTTTATCTATTTTTTTCCCTAACGGTGTATTCTGTTTTCTTGCAAATCATTCCTTTGGTTTTATAGTTGTCCGACAGTTTTTGTGGAGATAATTTTTGAAGGTCTTTGTAATAGTCCGATAATTTTTATGGAGACAACTCTTAAATCATTCACTGTTATTACCCTCCCCGATTATAGCATGCCATTTAGCTTATATGGGATGTTCCCTTCTTTTTCTATCTTTTCATCTTCTTTTCCGAGATCTTATTCAGCTTCATAATTATAGACTTCAAAGCTGAAGGCAGCTCCGGTTGATTCCTAGCTCCGTCTTTGGGGATATTCTCTTTTTATGATCTTAATTGCTTCTTATTTGATCATTGGACTGCTCATTAAAAGGAATTTTTGTGCCTTTCACATCCTTGGGAAGTCAGAAGTGTTCTAAAACATTGGTTGGTTAGTAATTTGAGCTGATTATTAGGGGGCTAGTGCTGTTGTGGGTTTATTCTTGACAGTTCATAATTGCTTTTAGAGCCCTTTTGTTTGTTGCTCAAAGCTAAGAGCTCTGTAGAGCCCTGTCCATGTTTTTGTATTAATGACTTTAAGTTTTGATTTCAAAGTTGGATCATTTAATATGTAAAAATTTTCTTCCATTTGTTTGTCATTGCTGTTGTGGTAACTTGGTATGTGGTGCAATATAAGCACCAAATTTCTGTATAATTTTACTATTTCTAATTAGACCATGAGTGAAGCTTCATAGAATTAGGTGTTATTCTTATATGGAGCGCACTGTGATTGTTCTGATGTTATCTGTTTCATGGTTCCCAGGGGACGCGTGCGGTGGAATGAGGCTAATCTTGGTGAAATTGAAGCTAATAAACCTGTGAGACAGAAAATCACTGAACCAAAGACCCCATATCACAGAAGAATTGATAATGATGGTACTGTTTATACTTAAAACTTGTGCTTCTCTATACCTGTTATGCATTTGTTTTCTCACAAGTGCAAATTTGTCACTTTGCTTTTTCTATCCAATGGTTTTTACAAGCTCGCATAACACGATAATTAGTATAATGCTGAAACCTTATACTCTCGATGTATGTCTTTTGGGGGATTGAGCAAAACTGGACGCAAATTTTTTTGGTATGGAGAAGGATGTGGCTTTTTTTTCCCTATTTACTTTTGAAACTTTATTGTTATTATAATCTCAAGATGATTATGCAGAATCACTTTCCCCCGAGCGAGGTGGTTTGGAGGACGACACCATGGATGGTGAGTTCATAAACTCTGGTTTGGGTGATGGGGCCTCTTCTAGTGGGAAAAAAAACCGTCCCCCTTCTGGTTGGGCATCATCTGATGACGAGTACGACCATATGGATCAAGATGATGAAGGTTTAATTACATCCTCAGCTAAAAGTGCTTTCCATGCAAATGTTTCTCGATTGTAATGCAAATTTTATATTGTTGTTGATGCTTTGTTATAAACCGAGTCTGCTTAGGAATTTTGAATCTGACATTCATTGATTTTCTGCGAGTGTTTTTATTTGTACTCGAATATTTTCAAAGTGCAACACAATATGTTAAAAAGTTGAAAGAATATCTCCTCAATCTGGCACTAGGTTCAGTGATTTTATGTGCCATGTTGTCGTGTCAGATAACGAGACGGATGATGGGAGCGGCATGAGTTTCCAAGAGCACAGACGAACACATTACGATGAGTACCAGAAAGTGAAAGAACTTATGCAGAATGGGTCCAACATTGAAGATGAAGTAGACGAAAACGATGACAATGGGAAAATGGAGGAGACTTCGATCTCTTCAGTATCGCCAGCAGAAAAATGAAATTGGCAGATGTTTATGGCAGCTCAAATGTCCGTCGCCAACCTCGTGGGCCCCCAACCAATGGTGCTTAAATCATAGTCAATTGTTCTCAAAAATCGACCTTCATGCCCCCCTTGTTCTAATGCCCTAACATTTTAGTAACTTTTTCATTTGTGAATCTAAAATTGGAGTTGTAGAAATATTATTTGGCGGGTGGATATGCCTTTTGTTACGATACCATTCGAATAGTACAATGTTCTCTAGTCTCAGAGTAATTCGCTTGCACTGCTCGTTCTGATATTCTCATGCTTACGCAAGGTACATGCATCCATGCCTGTTTGTTCTAAAAGCGTTCGCTTCTCTGTCTGGTATGTGGTATACGAAAAGGTAAGTGGCGAGGCTACTTGGGAGCCCCTACCTGAAAGATGTGGGCTATTAATTTTCATATCAGTATCTGATATTAAATGTATGATATCACATAAATTTAAATGAAATATATATATATATAATTTCAATCACTTATTTAAAATTGAACAATCCAGTTTTACAGGATATGAGTTTATCGGACTTCTCATGGACAATCTCCCTTGGTCCTATAAAAAGATGTTTAAACTGACGGTGCTTTATAGATATTTTATAACTATGAGAGATATATTATCAAACTAAATATCTTCCCTAGTGAACATGCCCTTGACAAAATGAAAAGTGAATGGAAAGAATCACTTTTTCTCATTTTATTCTCTCACCATCCAACATTTCTATTATGATGATGTATCAAACTCATGAGATTGGATGGGTAGATATTTTCAACACTCTTGGACGTTCTTTAAAATTTTTTTACTAGTGCCAAATAACAATGCATTGAAAACACAATTATATGTTAACATCTTATTTTCATTTCATTTCAAATCAATTGCTTTAATTTCTTTTTCTTCTTCTTCCGTATTTTGATAGAGACTATCCGTCAACTGGTGAACTGATACTCAATAATTAAGTGCTAATAATAATCAAACCAGTACAAAAGGTAAATTGCAAAATCCCACCCATATTGAAAAAGAAACAAACAAATGGGGAAAAAAAGAGCATCTCTCTTTTTGTTTTTTTGATGATAAAAAAGCATCTCTCTTTGAATGGCAGGCAACAGAGTTGAAGGCCTAAATATTTGTCCCAATTCCAAGCTGGGGAACTACCTGTTGGGAGGGACACAAATGTACAAAGCAAGATTTAAAAAAAATATATATATATAACACATAAATA
>MKEJ01048946.1:0-14664 GCA_001753735.1 Embelia ribes | reverse complement strand
TATATTAAAGATATACCAATAATCTGACCGTGCATTTCCCTTTTATTTTCCATATTATTATTGTGATATTTTCAAGCACGGAGGCCCATGCAGACTTGGGCACGTGACCTTAGGCCATTGAGGGCCTAAGGTACTCTGATGTATTTATTTTTGTGCTCGTGGGGATTTGTGGCCGATTAGTACTTATTCACTTTTGTGTATTTCTTTTGTACGAGGCATAGGTATTGATGTTAGATTTTTGGCTATTTCTTTTATTTATTTTGTACGAGCATCTAGCTTGATCGCATATGCACACGTGCTTGGAGACTTAGCTTCCTGGTGTATCTCTTATTTTTTTTTGTGACAGTTGATGTAGCAATTTTTTGTTGTATACGTTATCACGTAGGTTTATTATTCATTGTGTTATGAGATAACGTAGTTAGATTTTGTATTAGGAAGGGAATTCGTATATCTAATCCTTCGTATCTTTGTGGATTATTGTGTATATTGTGGGATAATGGATACTTTATTTTTCTTATGTATCACGTCCCCATGTTTACGGGAATTCGGGGCGTGACATTCACCGACTAAGGAGGCAGAACCAATGGATGAGCTCTCAAATCCTGAATATGGTAAAACATATGGCACATGAGCTGATGGAGCCTTACAGGTCTTTCACATATATGACGCCGCAATTTAGTTTGACTTTTTAGTATTCACGAGATGATGCCCTGGCCGGCGACGACCATTTCGGCAATGATGACGACCTTGGCGAAGAAAACCTCGGCAAAGACAATCTCGATGATGATGGCATCGTTTACAAAGATGATGACCTTGGTGGGGATAACCACATTCATGGCAATGACTTGGATGACAACCCCGATGACTTTCTATTTTAGTTTTTTTTAATGCAATTCGGACAATTAGAACTAGTAATGAATATTTTAATTTCTATTTATTTATGCATTTTGAAATTTCGTTTATCAATGACAATCGATGAATGAAAGCAACATGATTATTAGAGTATGGTATCAATAAATAAATGTAGTAATTATATTATTTATTTATTTTCTTATAAGAAAAATAATTTTTAAATATTAAAACAAATAGAGGCCACGGCTTAGTGACGGATTAGTGACAGAAATAATAAAAAATGTTTTTTATTTTAATAATAAAAAATCCAACGATGGTTTAGCTACATAAATAAATAATATATTTTAATATTAGAAATTCAGCAATTGATAGAATAAATAAACATTTTTTTAATATTAAAACCGTCAACGACGGATTTGCGATGGACATTAAAAAAAATCAGCGATGGATTGGTGACGACAAAAAATATTTATTCATTTTATATTTAAAAACATAACGACAAATTAGCGATCAAAAAAAAAAAAAAATTTAATTAGCGACGGATTGGCGATGCTACAAATTTTTTTATTTATTTTATATTTATAAAAATATTACAGCGGATTAGCAACGGAGTTAACGACAAATATGGGGGGAAATATTGTCACAATTCTGTCGGTATTGTCCGATGCTTTTATAAAATCTGTCGCTGACTATTAGCGATGAGCATTATAACGACGGAATGCTATTAGTTGTTGATCCGTCGCTAAATTAAAAATTACTACGGTTTGACCAAAATAGCAACACAAAAAGCGGTCACTGTTTTGGCATTTTCTCGTGGTGAAAGGATAGTTCCGGAAATTCGGTAATAACATATAACCACCAAAAGCCCAATTAACTTTTAGTCAAGGTAAATTAAGAGGTAGAACATATAAAATCCAACAATGAATCTTCATCTTAAAACAAAAACCATAACTGCAAACACAATTTCAAGTAAACAAAATTTATTATTGCCAATTGAACATTTATGTAATGCCCACAGTACACACAATCTTTTGAGATATTAGTAATAAACTTTTTTGGTACAATTAACAAATGATAATTTACCTAATTCACGTGCATTTGGAATAGAATAATAACAGTTGACATACTTAGGAGTAGAATAATATCAAAGTCAACCAACAGAAATAAAAAGGGATTATGATTACTAGAGTACGACCATTCATTTTGTAAAAATATTCTAGAAAATATGGAAAATATAAGTTGAAAGCTTGAAATTTCAGAAGAAACTCAAAAGTAAAATTTTGCAAATCTTTAGAAAATAAAGTAATAATTTTTTAAAAGTAAGATTAATGTCCTTTATTTAATTGTGATTAAATAATCAGGGATAATGAAAATGAGTAGTGGATTATATACTAGTGGCCCTGCAATTTTGAAACTAACTTCTATTTGGTCCTCGGAGTTCTAATTAGCGCTATCCATGCCTCTCCATGTTTGCAAAATTACTGAACTGATCATTATTTTGGACATTGTCAAAGGATCAATTGAGATATACATAGCCGTTTTCAAGAACTAAATTTCGTCCGGATAACTCTGTATTTTTTATTTTATTTACGAAGGACAAATAGATACAAGTTTAAGAATAAGCACTAGTATATAAAACTTGCACTAATAGCGAGGGGGAGGTGGCGGTGGTGGAGTCAACGCATGAGGTGGTGGAGGCGGTGGCGGTGAACATTTGCCACAATTCACCGGATGCGAATAAAAAGCGTCACACTTGTCCACAGACCGTTGCTTTGGCCTTTCCGGAATACAATTCCCCTTGTCATCCCTTGCCTTAAGCAGGAGACACTTCTTTGGCTCCGAACAAAAGAAATTATACGAAAATGTGAAATTCTTCAATTTAGGCAAACTACAAATACTCTCCGGAATCTCGCCCGAGAGCCGGTTATGCGCCACGTTGAGTTGCTCCAAGCTCTTCATCCCGCCAATACTCACCGGTAAGTCACCGGTCAAGCCATTAGAGCTAACGTCAAAAACCGTCAGTGCTTTTAGAACCCCAATATCTGCCGGTAAACAACCGGTCAACCCATCATTCCTCAAAATAATCTCGTTTAGGGTTTTGTTCATTTTAATGATACTGGTCGGAAAACACCCGTTTAAGTTATTATTAGCGACAACAATCACCGAAACGGTCGAATTTCCGAAATTCTGCGGCAAAGAGGAGGAAAAGTTATTATTATTAAAAAATAAAGCATCAAGTTTTAAGTTGAAAACCTTGGCCGGGACGTCACCGGAGAACCCATTAAACCTAATATCCAAATATTTTAATGTAGGTAGGGTTAAAACAACTTCCGGAAAATCTCCGGTGAAGAGGTTGTTGCTGACGTCGAGCTCGTATAGGATGCGGAGCTTGCAAAAGGACTCAGGTAGGGTTCCCTCAAACCGGTTCGAGTTGATGTGAAATAGGGCTAAATCGGTCAATAGGCCAAGATCTTCTGGGAGGGTACCGGATATGTTGGCGTGGTTGAGGTCGACTCCCGCGACGGTGGTGATGTTGTGGTCGTCCGGTGCGGGTGCGCAGAAGACTCCGGTGTAGTTACACACATTGGGTCCACACCAATCCGAGGTGAAGTTTTTAGGGTCTGAGGTGATGGAATGTTTTAGGGCTTGAAGGGCAATATAGGCATTTTCTAGCCTAGGGTTTGGGACATAGCTAGGAGTTTGTGCTTGTTTAGAGAGAGATGAGAAGGAGATTAAGAGAAAAAAGGAGAGGGTTAGATATGGGTTTATCTTCATTTGGTCATAAATATTTGGTGTTTGGGGGATTAGGCTTTGGGTTATATATAGATGTGGGTAGGTATGATAGTTGGGTACAGGAGTAGGATATATACGTGGAAAATTTGTAAGTTTGGCTGAATTTATATATAAAAAAAAAATTATATTATAAATTTAATATTAAAATTATAAATAAATAAATTTACATAAAAAAATTTCAAAGAAGAAATTATGCAAATTACTAGCTAAGTCTGACTATAGAAGGTGAAATGGTGCTATCATCATTTAGGACAGGTGCCATTAATGAAATGTAAGGTTGATTATTTATATGTCCTTTATATTGTAAGATTGAATAGTTTATTAGATTATGAGTAGACCAAATCAAACTACAAATATGTATGGTCATTATTTTTAACAAATATTCTAACTGGTCCACATAATTTTCATTGGAGCATCAATACTCTCTAAAGTTTTGAAAGCGGATTATTGTCGTCCTAATGTTTTGATAAAAGCAAAATATTTAATACCTTTCATAGGTTTTTTCTAATATTAGAAACCGAAGCATGTGCCTCATATATTGAGAGAGGTGAGCTAATATTAATTATCTAAAATGACAACTTTATCCCTGAAAGAACTACAAATGGATTATGTGATTATATTTCATCATTTTAAATTTCCCCCTTCGAAGGGATCAAACGCGTCACACACCTAAAACTTGAGGAGTATTATTGTTACAATTTAAACTACACAGACTAAACATAATTTGATTGAAACTTACGAGGACCAGTACTGTATTTATTCCTAGTTTAGGTGGTTGGTTTAACTTTCCATATTTGAAAATTAATTTGATCAGGAAAAGGATTTTCATTTTGATATAACAAAAATGAACCATCATATATTTTACTTATTTTAAGTTTCTATTCTTATCTAATTCCCATTGCAAAGAAATTGCGACTTTTCATTTTGTCTCAGTGAATATTATGTTTTATATTTTAGGCAATGTCATGTATCTATTTTGATTGACGAGTTGTATGGAAATTAAATTTACGAGCTCACCAAAAACACGGATATTCGTAAGTTCACATATTCAGAAAATAAATTAAATTATTTGGCCTTAGCTGGTTCCTATTGGTGACCTCAATTTGGCCTAATGTGTTTAATTATATCATACATCTATTGGAAAAAATAAAAATATAAAAATAACCGTTATATATACATTCAAATAGAATTTTTAGATTTTTGCACAATTTGGTGAAAATGAATATCTCTAGACAGCTGTTTATTAGCTACAAGAGATTCTTCACATGAATTCAATAATTGCCAAGGCAACTTTTATATCACAAAAGTTTTAGTATCACAAATTACAATTTATCACCTACGAAAATGGACAATAATAATATCTCATCATAATAAATTTATTTATACTTTAATATTTTATTGTCAAAGTGTGGTGATTGATGATTACTAAATACTAAGTGAGCAAATTTTAGTAACAAAACTATTATCACAAAAACTAGTGTGCATAAAAGACCCAGCAAAATCATACCCGCAAGTTACTTTTAGATTATAAAAATTAATTAGGTTGTGATTTTTACATAAATTTCATGTTTTCTATGTTTATTCAAACACTTTTCTCTTGTACTCTGATTCTATACTGAATGTCTTTATTTTATCTCAAATTGAGTAACATTTACATGTCAATTTGCACTTATTAGTCAAAAGCACATTATTTACTTTTAACTTTTAAAAAATCTACATATAAAACCAACCGACAATCTTAATTTTAACTCCGTTAAAAGTCGCATATTATCAATATACATGGTTTTACCAACCGCACTAGCATATCACTTGAAAGAGGCTCGAAGGTTAGCATTTCGTTATCTTATCTGGAAATAAATCATGATGGTTTCAAATTAAGCTGGCTTATGAATGAAAAAAGTAGTTAAAGTATATCTATTAATTTATTCATTTAAGATACTTTTTTCACCTAAAAATGAAAGAGACGATTATATCATCACCATCTTTAAGTTCTTTTATCCTGCCCTTCGTATGATGATGAAATAACATAAATAAAACTTGAATACGAACTATGTAAATTAAATGGTCATACAATATGAAATTCACAGTAATTAACAATGACAAACTAAGTTGCAATATTTTAAATTAAAACATGAAATCTTTATTCATACATGCCTAAAATGATAAGGATGTGGAGAGAAACATAATTTTTTAATTTTGTTCTTTTCTTGGATGAGTTACGGCAGAACACAGTGTAATTTAATAATTTAATAGAGGTTACGGACATTAGACCTTGGTAATAGACATTTGGCAAGTGTATAATCTTCAAGGCATATATATATATATATATTGTGTATATATTTGCCTCACTTTTGGGGAGCCACAGATACTCTCAGCTGCTAGCTTATACGTCTAATTTTAATTTGGAGATGAGTTTGTCATTTGTCACTAAAATAATTTTTAGACAAAAAAAAAAAAAAGTTTCAAGCACAATTGTTTTTAGCAACGTGAAACGTATGCTACAGGATGTGAGATTATATATATACTGTGTGTTAAAATTTTCATTCACCAGTATTAACAATTTGATTAATTCCCGTGAAAACAAAAAATCATTAAAATTAAGATAAAAGAAATTAAAAGTTAATTAGGTACATGTAATCTTAGCATTTTGCGACAAGGCACTCTAGCCGATGTAGCAAATTGTTGTTATCCAATGGTTACGAAAGTAAAAAACAAAAACAAGAAAAATTCCAAAAAAAAAAAAACAAAAACAAAAACAAGAAACAAGGGTTTAAAAAGATATATTTTTCTAGAGACATGCAACAAGTGCATAGCTATAAGTATATATATCACTTTTCATGAAATTTAATTTAAAACACTATCTTTTTTTATTATTATTATTTCTAAAGACAAAAGTTGTATCATTTACAGTTAAACCTTGTCACATAATAAATGATAATGAAATCATTATTTTGTATCCATGGTCTGTTAATGCAATAGAATATATTAATCGAAAATCAAATATTACCGCATCTACCAAGTAATGTAAAATACTGAAATTAAATTGATAAAAAAATAACTTAATATAAGCATATTGTACTTCTACAACCAGCAAGAATTAATTTATTGATCAAAGTTGATACCAGAAACTCTCTTTCGTCAAATCTGAAATTGCAAACGAACTTGAACATATTTAGATGTAATCTTAGACGAGTCCATAGTTTCAACATACCCCCTTAAATCTTATTTGTTGCTACTCTTTGATTAGTCCTTAAAACTGTATTAAATAAGAGTATAATGCGGCATATTTGAGTCATCTATCTCTTATATATTATGTGAAATTTGTCATATTTCGGTATTCCAAGTTTTAGTTTATTTGATACAGATAAAAGACTTAACTAGAAGTTTTACGAGGCAATTAATACGACAATGAAGATGCATCGATTTCGAGACTCAACGTAACGATTTTCTGGGCCATTGGAAGAATTGCAAATTAGTAAACGTGATAAAATAAGTGCAAAAAGGAAAAAGTTGAAAATCTGCCAACTGATCGATCCAATTGTACTTGGATCGGTCCAAATTCTCAAACTGATCGATTCAATAACAACTGTATTGATCCAACTGCTTCCAGAATAGAATTGTATTTTGAAGTAGACAAACACAGTTTTAGGCAGTTTTATGATTAATACAGATCAGGAAATTCCCAAAAAATATTTTTTTAGTCTTTTCTTACTTGCAAAGATAATATAAGGAGTAACCCTATTGTTTAGGATTTAGCTTTTCATTCTATTCTTTTCCATTATTTATGTGGAGACTTGGTGAAGATTTCATATTTTCAATTAAATTTGTGTTTTTTTCTCTTACTTTTCAATTGTTCTTCTTTTATTATTGTTTTTATGTATTGTTAGTTGTTTCATTTCCATGGTAGAGTTATAATCATTAGTTTCCGTGGTTTAGATTTGTTTATTATAGCTTTGGTTGTAGTTGATAATCATTATTATTAGTTTATATCTTTTGATTATGGATTGCTATTCAATTATTGTTATCTTCGTTGTTAATATGTTGGGCTAGGTTTTTATTATTGAGCAGGGGATGATTATGATTTAACGGATTCGAGCTAACCCTAGTTAATGAGTAGGTTTTCATAAACTTAATTTAAAAATTGAATAAGTTTAAAATTTAGGGCTTTTAACCTATTTGAATACTTTAGAAATTGCCTAGTCATAGTTATGGTATCTGACAATCATTCAAATAGTATACTGATTGAAATAAATCAGATTGACACACTTCAGTGAATTTTCAAATTAAAAATCTTATGCAGTTTAATAGTTAGAATAATTAGGGAGAATAAAATAAATAATTGAATTCCCTGTACATACAATATTTTTATTATCATCTTTAATTTGTATTTATTGCGTTGCTATTAGTTTTGTTTAATTAACTCACAACCAAATCGAAAAAACCAAGAAGTTTAGGAGTCATTTAATTTAGCAAACCTCATGATATGGATTGAAATCATAAAACTGAATTGCGTATAAGACGGATTTGGAGTATTTATGGGATCAATAGAAGTCATTGAGCTCGATACTCGGTACTTATCGATATAAGACACACCATTTCCTAGTGCACTTGTTAGGTTATAAATCTGCACGTTTAAGGAGTAGCCGTACTTATTTCTAGTCTTCAATGAAGAAAAGATTCCAATGATACAACACCTAATCCTATGCGTGAAGGAAAACCACTATCCGAGTATCCGTCGGATCTTTCATAGTATGATACTCATTAGTGTATGCATGCATGTATGCACAAACGTATTTTGTAGATAAATTTTTGTTCTCTACAAAAATGCCACAAATGAATTAAATGAAAAATGGGGTGATCAATTTCTTATTTTATAGACATAGTGGTGTCTCTTTCTTGAAATGGTGTAATCTTTTGAAGTGTTGTAGTCCTTAAAAAAGTTGGAACATTTCAAACCGTCGGGGTACGACTTTTTATTAAAAGTTGCAATAAGTCCAAAAGTCACAAAATTTCATTAAAAATATAAACTTATCCAAATAAATTCCAACAAATTCAACGCTAGCGCCTTGCAATAACAAATTTATGAAGACAAAAGTTACATATTTATCATTAAAAGTTACACCTTGTCACAAAAGAAATGATATATGCACTCACCGTACATTATTCCATGTAAAATGACATAGCGTAGTTAATTCCTTGTTTAGTGAAAAGACAAAAAAAATGTATCTTTGGGACATTACACCTTCATTGGTCTTTTTGTTAACAAGGATAATTTGCAATATTATGCCAATGACTATTTTAATTTGTAACCCTAGCAAAAATGTGGTGCATGCATTCCAACGAAAGTAAGTTTAAAATAAATTCACCATCTTGACAAAAGCTAACTTCCAATTTTTTCGATACAAATTAAGCATGTACTGATGTTAACGTACTATTTGCGATAATCCATAATGAATCGTTTGTGTTATATACATTGGCAGTACATACATTCTACGCTCTGGCCGCCACGATAATTCATTACAAAGATCATGAAAATAATTGCTCAAGGCGTCATAAAAATAAAGTATGAGACTGAAAATTTAGTATAAAAGGAGTAAAAAAGAGAATTGGAACAAGAGAAGACTTTTGATGGAGATATCTTACAAGCATGCTGCTTTTAATAATTAATAATAATTCTTTTTGATTCGAATTTTGGTGTGACGCGATATTTCTTAATTAATTTATAACCATTTGCATAAGGAGATAACAAACTTGTCTTTATACTTTAATTTATTTTTAGAGGTGGAGTTGGAAAGAATAAACCTGCAAAAGTCAGCATAAAGTTTGGTGGGGAAGAAATTAAGAAAAAGGTTTGGTGTTGGAAAGTTGATAACAATTATATAAACAATTCTTATGCATAAAATAATGAATAATTAGTTATATAGATATTATGAAATCGTCAAGCGGTTTATTGCTTAAGAAATGATCAAACTTGAATAATGCATTCATTTTGCACCAACAATTTCCAAACGTTATAAACTTTGGGAAAAGGGAAAAAATTAATGCAGTAACAAGATAAGTAGAAATTAACTAAAATTTACATGATTTCTTACTTAAGTACTATTTAGCATAAATTTTTGACATATTTTCTGTTGCATTACTATCTAGAATTTATAAATACTCCCTTTGTCCAAGAACTATTATATTTCTTCCCATTTTGGGTTGTACCAAAATAATATCCACTTCCAAAAATAAATGTCACCAATATTCATATGTTTGCTAAATTGCACTTATTTAAGGGGTTATGTATTCTAAGATGTTGATATTCAATAATTAGTCAGAGATAAATATGTAAAACTTATGCCAATTTATTGTAAGCGGACTCATTTATTGATTTTTGTTATAAAAAAGTTTTGAGTTTTAAATAAGGCATCCTGAACTTGTTCCAAACCTTGGACTCGTAGGCTTACCAACTCAGGTCTACTTCTCTTTTTTCTGGAAACTATAAGATACAATAATAAAAAAATGTTAGTACAAACACCATAATTTGTTTGTGCACATTTAAAAAATACTATTGCATGTTATTAAGTTTCCATCTTTTGTTATAAATGTAAATTTTTCTTAAAAATAAAACTGCATAGTAATTTTGAGAAAACAAGTCAACAAGTCATAAATTTTCGACAAATAGGTAAACATATGTAACAATAAGAACTAAGTTCTACTAGAATGATTAGTAATTTGTAACATTCGACGGTAGCGTCAGAATATAAATTAATAAATTATGGTATTGCTGCTAAATTTTCATTTTTATGTAGTAAATTTTAGAGTAAATTTAACATATACTTATAAACAAATTAATAAATTATGGTATTGCTTAAAAATTTTTATTTTTATGTAGTAAATTTTAGAGTAAATTTAAGATATACTTATAAATACTATTATTTTTTAAGTCATGTATCATTTTTTTGGGGGGGATTAATCGGGTGTTCACTAGCACATACATCCGATTACACAAAAAGAGTCAATAGGCCCAATGCCAACCATGGCCCAAATAATGGAACCATTTTCATTTTAATTAATTGAAAGCCCACTCAATTCTCAGAATTGAAAAAAAAAAAGCCCATATCATATTAACCGACCAAATGCGCATATTCAAATCGACAATTATCAGACTGGTCAAACACAAACCCATTGTAATACTTGGCGAATTTACTAATTAGAATTGCTTGTAAGTTGGCTTGGACCCACTATGACACTATGAATTTATTTGGTTTCAATTTTTTTCCTTAAAAATTGGTTAATATTTAGTTGCTCGACTTTTAAGATGAGCTTAATTTCTATTTTGTCAAAAATATGCTACAAATTTAAAACTGTATGCATCCAATTTTTTTATTAAATAAAAATAAATAAATAAATTTATTTAAAAATTTATATCAAACGGACTCATATTTTGATTTTGAATTTGCGTAATATCATGGAGGAAAGAAGAATGTTATTTATTTTCTCCTTGCTTATTTTTTCTGGTAACCAGGGATCAGGGCAAGATTAGGCATTATTATGATAAATTTCGAGATTTGTGTAGTACTTTATGTCCCGCATAAATTAGTTAATTGCCAGGCAAAAGACTCTGGGAGTGGTCCCCAAGAATCATCTACTATAGCTCTTAATAAACTTGTAGGAACTCTTAAGACGCGAGGGACGGGTTCCTTTGCAAGTACGGAGTTTATGTATTTGCACTCGATCGGCTTATCAATTTAAAGGTTGAGTTCGATAGACTTGTCAAGATGCAATAAGCAAAATTGGATCAAGTTTAGGGGTTGGCAAATTTGAAATCCTAAATCCACGGTTAGTTTTTCTTCTTCTTCTTCTTATTTCTTTTATAGGCAAATTGTAATGATCCTAAAGAACAGTGTATTCGTAAAAATAGATCCATCTTAATAATCTTTACAAAAAAGATATTTTTAGAGATAAAATATTCAAAATACTCTTCCACCTTTCTCCGTCCCCCCAAAATCACCCATCTCCTACCTCCACATTCTTTCTACCCAATATCTCTCCTCTTCTACTTTCTCCCCTTAATCTCTCTACCTAATGTTTGTGTCGAGACGTTAATATATCCCCAAACTCAATAACAAGCAGCCACTGCAGAGAAAGACGAGGAGTTGAAGAAATGTGATTGTTTGAAGAGCAAAAATTGACATTTGAACCAAATAAAGCGCATAAATGAGAAGAGCCCAAAGAATGAGGGCGAAACCTTTATATGCATAATAAATGATTAAAATGACAGTAATAAAATTAGCTGCCCATGAGACCTATAGATTTTGATCTTCCACAAAGTAAAAAGGGTTAATAAAAATAAAGAAGAAGACATGAAAAAAGATAAAGATAATACGTGTACTAGCACTTCTGAAAAGCGTGAATACCCATTAGTTCTTCACAATTTATTCATTGATATTCAATTTGTAGAAAAATGTGAAGATCTGTGAATAACTTTTTGACCGCTCTAAAAAGATGTTGGCTATTAAACAGTAAGTATACAGTGTCGATCGTAGTTTTACCGATAAGAATTTGGTATCGAACTCAGGGATTTATAGGAAATCTATATGCGATATTAAGATCGTGGAATTGTTTGCGATATTAGTCTAAAGAATGTAAAAATTGAAGAAAAAAATCGTCAAGTTGTTTAAATAATTTTAAACTACAATTATAAACTTGTGAAAAAAAATGGCTTGACCTTAGTTGGAATTCGATAAAAGACCAATTTGTTCCATCCCTAATATATTAATTAACCAAAAATATTATCAATCTAGATTCTGAATTCATAAATTGTGTTTTTCAAGAAAATAGTTTTCAAGTATATAAATTAAATAAAATACATCGAGAATGCCATCAGAACATGCTTATAACTATTCTCGAGAGTTTTGTAAGACTTGCATCGACTAAAAATCCAACTATTTTTCAAAAATACAATTCACTAGAACGATACATGTTTAAAACATTGTCAAAACCAATAAATTACTACATTTAATAGTTTTAAAGCCCAAAATTAACATACTAGGTCTACAATTTGGTCATATTATTATTATCTACAAGAGCCAAGCCATAAGAAACCTAGTCACTCATACTAAAAATGAAACAAACAAGAACAATATGAACAAAGCTAATTAACATGATTTTAGAAATTGAAACAAAACTATTTCGAAACTAGCACTACAAACCTAAAAAGCATAAAAACATGAAATGACAACTAAATAAATATTATAATACGTATATAAATTAATTCGAAACATAAACAACCACTTTGCTAATAATTAAATTTTGAGAGTAAAATTTAGAAATCAAGAATGCGCGCAAATTGAGTTGTTAAAATAAAATTAGAAAATGTATTTTTTATGTTGTATAGACCATTTTTATATATAAGAGCAATGTCATACAAGTGGCGGAGTTCTGTTATATTGGTGACGCTAGAAGTGGCGTGTTGGGTATTATAAGCAGGGTTATTCGGGCTTGCAGAAGAAGCATTCTAATAACATTTTTGGATATGAGGTATGGGCAGATTCAGGATCTTAATATATTTTTGAATCTTCGTTAGTATATTTGCATGTTTGGCATGTTGTAGGTTTCGGGCATGTAGTATCATTTTCGTGTAGGAAAATGATTTCGGAGAAATAAATAGCATGATTAGTTTAAGCATATATACATATCAAGGCATAATACGCCTTTGTGGTAAAGTTGTAGTCTCCATGATGGAGCTGTAGACGCATTCGTTTTGAAGTCATGGCATGGTTGATGCATTTGTAATATATATATATATGAGGATGATATACATATATGAGAGATACATATGTATGGGTAGTGATATACATATATGAAAGATACATATGTACGGGTAGTGACATACATATATGAGATATATATATGTATGAGTAGTGATGTATATGTATGAGATATGTATATGTACGGGTGGTGATATACACATAGGAGAGACTTATATGTATACGTGGATTGATATATATATAGACGATAGTTATATATATACACATATATATATATGATGAAATGATATTTCTATACGGAAAAATATGATTACTCGAGGAGTTTCATACCTAATATTTTCTTTAGACTAAAAGAATATTTTATCGAAGAGATATCTATACAGCATTGAGAGTGCATATTACGAGGATTCAGAGGAAGTATACCCTTCGGGGCGAGCGCCTGATAACTCTGAATCAAAACTTAGCCGGGAAGTGCATCGATATTATACGAGCATATGACGGCTCTGAGTTAAATACCCTATGGGGAGAACGCCTGACAACTTCGAGTCAGAATAGACCAGTGGCATGAGTTGCCTTCGATAGACCCAGTGGCCTGAGTTGTCTTCGATAAACCCAATAGCATGAGTTGCCTTCGATAGACCCAGTGGCAAGTGTGCCCTCGATAGATCCAGAGGCACGAGTTGCCATGGCCGTGGGATATGATGTGATATGTTGAAGAGGCCTAATGAGCCTATATGATGTGTCAAAGAAGCCCGATGTGCCTATGTGATGTGATGTATTTCGAGGAGGATATGAGATGTCCTTGGCTGAGAGTCTCATTCGTAGTAGCACATGAGATGTCTTGGATTGAGAGCCCCATTCGTAGTAGGACATGAGATGTCCAAGGCTGAGAACTCCATTCGTAGTAGGATATGAGATATCCTCGGTTGAGAGCTCCATTCGTAGTTAGAGGCATGAGATGCCTTCATGTTTCGGTATTTTGCAGGGGGCATGAGATATCTTGGACTGAGAGCCACATTCATGGTTAGAGGCATGAGGTGCCTTGATGATTCAGGATTCGAGATTCGGTGCATTCGTAGTCGGAGGCACAAATTGTGTCATGTCCCCCAAATCCCAAGCACCTAAATCCCAAGCACCCGGGATCCGAGGGGTGAGTACTAAAATAACCAATAAATGAATAACAACAACATTATAACTAAACCACAATCCATAAACATATTGAACTGTAATAAGTTTACAACCCCCATAATTATACATCTAATAC
>MKEJ01048942.1:0-16432 GCA_001753735.1 Embelia ribes | reverse complement strand
CTGGCCTCCAGCTCGTCAGACTGCAGACCTAATAAAATTATCACCATCTATTCTTCTTGTGGTTCTTCTCTCTCTTCATCGTCTTATTCTTCGTTGGAGGGGTCTCCCATTCATCATAAGAGCCGTATGGGCTCGATGAAGCATGTGACAATGAGTGGATTTTTGAGATGCGGGCTAGAGGACACGTTGAAGAAGAGTAAGTCATTGGCCGCCGCCGATAGGCTGAGAGAGGAGTCGGATGCGAAGAATGAGAAGAAGAAAGGGTTTTGGTCTAAGTTGTTGAGGCCTCGGAGGAAGAAGATTGATGCCGGGTTGGTCCATTCGAGCTTGGTCACCGCAAGAATTCATTGATATATATATATATATATGGAGATTTCTTTATCCCTCTTTCGTAAGATTTGTGAATTTTTATTGTCAGCATGTATATACTAAAACAGCTAGCAAGATTTGTAAAACTGAAACAAATAAATCCGTGTTTGTTTGGTATTTGAAAGATTTCAAAGGTATTAAACGATGAATAAAATGAATATATAATATTGTATTTCTCTGTCTCAAAAATACCTTATAATTACCACTTATTATTGTTTGTACTTAGGATACTTGTTTGTTTAGCATGTAATTTCACTTACAAAATCTTGTTTGAATTGGAATAGTATAAATATGTGTTCATTGACCTACTTTCTATAGAAACTTAAATCTTTAGGGGTGAGGACCATAATACCAAATATTTGGTTTCAGTTGGTCCTAGCCTGGATATTTGAGGCTGGTCCTTATAATCTAACTTCATTTTTATGTTTTTTAAATAGAAAATTACCACTTAATTACTTAATATATTATATTATTACTTGTATATTGATCTGGAAGTTGTCAGGTTACCTTTGCGCATTCTCATACAACTCTTGGTTTGGTGGTTCAATTTGATCTGCTTTCTATCAACTTAAACTTTTAAACATTTACAGGGTTATATGCATCACCATGTATCAGATAAATGTTGTAGTAATCAACCTAATTAACTTTAGGAATTAAAAAAACACCTCCAAGATCGCGGAAAAAATAACCAACTAATGAAGTAAACATCTCTAACGATAAAAACAACAAGTTAAAACAACAAGAAATTAAGACGACGCCAAAAATATGTTGCAACCTTACTATAACACTCATGGTAAGACCACTCACCACCTAGTTCATTACCTGAACAATTTGTCTTGAGATAATCCACCAAGAAAATGCTTTTGGAATTTTCTTTTCGTGCATCTGTAAAATTTTCATTTTCACCCATGATAAATGTCTAAAACCTTATAGTGAAGCTACGACGACTTAATACACGGAATAGGGTGTATTTGGTCCCCGAGGAATGGGGCATCGACATGGTCCCGATGAACTCCCAATCGTGCGTAAAACAATTTTCATCGAGCCAATCCTGGATTTGCTTATCGAAGTCTCTAATCTCAATTGCAACCATATTTTGAGCCAAACCCATATCAATAACCGGGGCTATATATAAGTTTGATAGTTTGTAGCAGCATTGGATTTAAAATGCTTCATTCCCTGGTGGTTGTTCTACCACGTTTGCTCTAAATTAATCTGACTATGGATTTTTTTTTTTTAACAGTATTGACTTGTTCACTTTCAGACGTTGTTTAATATTAAATGGAATACTAAATAATGATACAGAAAAATAGATTGTTTTAACGTTTATTTTATGCAATGGAAACACATGCATATGACCCTGTTGATAACTCATACTTATCATAAAGTAAAACTAATCAGTAATAACAAGCTAGACGTATATATTTTGTACAACAAAACTAGCCTGCAAAGATAATGTTATTAAATAAGTTGTATTTGAATACGAAATTATTAACATTATTTTTGATAATTATGCAAAATAAATTAATATTGAATCCTGCCATAGTGTGAAATGAATTGTAAGCAGTATATATATACTAAAGTGTAGACCGTGCGTTGCACGAGTTGCATGGAATTATTAATTTTTAAATTATTAGATCTAACTGTTAATCATGTTATTTTGAAATTTTTTTGTCATTATCTTCAGTATTATATTTATTCTTAATTAATTTACTATATGGTGACAGTGTAATTTTTTCCCACACTCTTTCCATAGTAAATTTTAAAAATTACCATATTTATTTTACTCAAATATAAATTTTACATAATAAATTTTATATTCATATATATTATCATAAAATTTTTATAAGATATAAACTTTTACTCGTAAATTTATATTGAAATAATAAAGATATAATATTCCAACATAACTAATTTTGATCCTTTTTTTTAATTGTAATTTTCATCATTTTGTTCCAATTGAAAACCGATTATGGTATATGTTTTATTTGTTTTAGAATAATATTACATTTAGTGAAATTTATTATGAGAATATTTTCAATTAAATTAATATAATTTTAATAAATATTATTTTCTAACTTTATGGAGCGCGTGTCAATTAGTTATACGGATATTTGTAACAAATTAGAAAAGATAGTTGAATTGACAACTTTACATAATTCGGCAATATAAATAATCTTTTTATTTATTTTTAATATATAAATTTTTACATGTAAAGTGACATTGACATATACAACTTTTCAACATAAGTACATTTTATTATTTCAAAATAATAAATTTTAACCTTTTGTTCAAATGCATAGAATTATTTTGGCATATTTTATTTTAATCTTTTATATGTTTTTAGGAGGATTAGGTTTATAGGAGCTATTGCAATTAACAACTATAATTTTAATCAAGTTAATTGTTCAAGAATATTAAGTTTGATAAAGTTCTATTATGATAAATTTTATTTTCTAAAAATCCTAAATTAATGGAACACGTATCGGTTAATTATATTGACACTTATCACAAATAAATTAAAAATAGCAGAATGAATAAGTTTTATATAACTTTATAACATAAATAATTTTCATCTTTTTTTAAATTATAATTCTTATCATTTCGTTGTAATCTATAGAGTCAGTTTTAATTTATTTTTGTTCTATGACTATATGTTTAATATGTATTAAAGATGATTAGGTCTATAAGATTTTATGATGGTGATATTTTTAAATAAAACAATATAATTTACTAAATTTTGTTATTCAAGAAGTTTAGGTTTGAAATTCTATTATAATAAGTTTTATAAGTCATGGTTCTTGATGATATTATTTTTGAAAAAAACAATTATATGGTATCTTTTATTTTAATTTTTCTTATTATTTATTTTATAATTTCAGTTTTTGTGAATTTATATTATAATTATTTTTTTAGAATTTTTGTTTATTAGGTTAATTTGATTTTGGTGAAAATTCTATGGTAATGTTTCTAAAAAGATAATTGTAATTATGGTAATATTTTTAAGATTAATTAACTCTATTTATATATATATATATATATATATATATAAATAATGAGGATATAATATATTTTTTTCTTAGATTTTGATTTTGATTATTAAATTTAAACAAATATATGTCAAAAAATTATGCGTCTATTTATTAAAAATTTGCAGCCACTTATGAAACACTTATACTATCACATGTCATGATTAAAGTGAAAATAGAAAAAAATTCAACTTTTATATATATCCTTCTAAACCGGCCTGTCGTACATCAAGGGATTAAAGTGCAGTTGCACGTCGAATTTGGACCGTTCAATAAAACATAAATATCAAAGTTAAAAAATAAATTTTCTATTAATTTTTATACGGAGCCAATTATTTGAATATGAAGTTTTATTTATTTTATCTAACGACTTGGACTACATGACTCGGACTGCATTGACCTGAAGCCCCTGGCCCTTTGTATTCTTTCCTGTTGGAATAAATCAACGTAGAAAAAGCTAGTCATTTTGAAACTTTCTTTATTTTGCGATTAAATTTCCACCAGTACATACTAGATATATATTTGAGTTGATCTCTTCAATGTTTGGGTCTTTAATTTAATTTAATTATTCATATTTAAAGTAGGCTGATTGTCGTGTGTAAGCTCTGACCTTTTTTTTTTAATTTTTTATTGACATATAATGTATATGTTCGATCAGATAATGTTGGTGACGTGTAATAATGCTAGGTATAGGAGTTGTAACTTCGAGTCAAGGTAAAACAAGGAGAAATTTAATTTCGAGAATCCCTAACTAATTTTCCAATGTGTTAGAATATAATATACGACCAAAAAATTGTGGGGCGAGGCATATGCTTGTAAATTACTTAGTCGTGTAAAGAAAAATACATATATTTTGGAAAGGTTTAACATACCTTTACTGAGCCCGGTTTGATCCAAAACTTAGTACTTAAGTAATTACAAAAATAATTTTGTAATTATTTTTCTAAATTTGTTTGGTTTTTTTTTTTTTTTTTTTGGTTTTAGTTTTTTTTTTTTAAACCCGTTAAATAAATTTTTTATTTTGCCATGTTTTTTTGTTTTTATTTTTTTTTTTTTTTTTTTTGTTTTTTTTTTTTATTTTAAACATCTTATTTTACATTATGCTTAAGGTTGTCATATATCCACATGTAGCACATTTAATTTAGTAGGTCCCAAAGTAGCTGTAATTAGAGTGAAACTTTATTTCTTTTGGCTGTGGCGTTAGCAGAATAGATAGATAACTAAATTCGAAAAAGATGGGTCAACTATAACCCATGCCGTATTTTCTTGAATGAAAATGATATCCATAAAACAAATTTTCTTGAGAAAAGAACTACATAATGTTTCGAAAATATATTTTTGAAACATCAAATACATTAAATCTTAGGGCACTAGGAGAGAGCAGAAAGCATGTAACGAAACCAGAAAAAAAATTAGAGTTGCGTAAATTTTTTAATAAAAATTTAGTATTTTCAGGGTGGAGTGGACATGTATCACAGTCCCTTTAAATTATAAAATTGACATTTAGATATCAGCCCTATCTCTAATTCACACAATAGGATTATATATCAGCAGTTTTCTATTTTCATAGCGATACCCTTCTTTGAAATCTCATTTGATTTTTGTCTGTAACTTGAGAAGAATTTTAACAAGTTTTTGTTCATTTCTGCAAAATTTTGAATGTACTCTGTGATTTTGAAAAAAGTTTTGAGAATTTCCATCTCCATGGTTTCTTTTGTACAATCCCGAACAAACTGTAACATTCCTTAGGAGAACTCGCCTCATATATACAATACATCAATAACTTAAAAAATCAATTTGGGATCTTTACAATTCATCACGCTCCGCAACTAGTATCCACACAGGTAGGCTGTGAGCTAATTTATTAGTCCCAGCTTTACCCATGTTACCCATTTTGTACCCCATTAGCGGGCTTGGCACTAACTTTTATAGTCCTATCTAGTCCCGGATAAACATTGCAATTTCGGTGCCACCTCCTCGTATGATATGTTGGAGGCATAATGAATGAATATGATAACAAATGTGACATATCTTAAGAGAACTCAACCCAAAAGTAACTATTAAGGGGAAAATCCCAAATTATAAATACATCAATAACTTACACTGTCTATATCAGATCTTTACATGTCCTGTCAATCTCTTCACAAATTATCAATGGCTAAGTTGTAATCAAAAGTGGATTATTAATGATACAAAATTCTACATATATGCAAAATCATAAATCAGTTTACTAAACAGTTCAAAGCTTGGCTAACTTATTTAGACATGGTACAAATCATTCAACATCACAATATTTGTCAGCTGTGTAGAAATCGACAATAGTGTTCAAATGATAGGATTTGAAATAGCCTTGAAATATAAAACTTATTCAGAAAACTAATTGCTTGCAATGTTATTTGTTAGTAACAAGCAGGAAAAAAAAAACAATATAATGACAATAAATAAATAAATAGCAACTATAACAATAGTAACAGGCTTATTAACTAATCAACCTGGCATTTTTTTCACAATTCAAAGATACATAAAATCACTTGAAAACTAGTAGCAGATCAGGCAGATAAGAATCTCCAGCATGCTAATTTAGATTTTCTTACAAGAAATTTTCAGAAAAAAGAAAAAGCAACCAGTCTTTATATACTTTAGTGGTTCTATCAATGCTACGACTAGACCTTGCAATTTAGAACACTAACCAATTTACTGAGCCTAAATTTTTTCAACAAAGACTAAACAAAATGAATGTACGTGTTTAATAAATAAGTGAAACCAACACACCACCGAAAACAGGATATATGCAAGCAAATATGAAGTCTGGTCGAAGGAAGTGAATCCGATACCTGCTAATCACACTATCACATATTTGAACCAACTTCAGATATGTAAAGAGTCCAATACAATAAATCATAGATCTTATAACATCTCAAATCAAACACTGATGATACTCCACTCAAGCCATTTTAGGGACTCGTTTAACAAATTAGTAAACAAGCCAGGATGTCACAAGAAACGATAAATAAAAGAAGTAACTTCTGAACGGAATATCAGCAGAGTGATATACAAGCTTACATGTCATTATTCGCTAGACTCATCAGATTCACCAGAGTCCTCTTCCGTAGTCACCTCTGAGCCTTGTTCATCTTCTTCTGGGAGATCTTCATAAATTTTCACAGTTCGACTGGCAGTCATCTTGCTAAGAGCTGCAGTCTTGCTTGCCCTCTGTGAGCGGGTGATACCAGGATTTGTGGGCACGACAGATTTTGGTGACGTGTCATCGTCTTCTTCTTCATCGGAGGAAGATTCTTCTTGCCTCGGTCTTCTTCTAGAACGAGTTGGTGGTCTCGCTGATCGTGGTGCTGGCGTTGGTGGTATCTCTGTGGTTTTGCTCATATCAAAATTAAGTTCTACATCCAACCTCCCTGGAACGTAGCATAGAGGGTAAAGAAATATTCAAACAAGCAACAGAGACAGAGAAAGAGAGCACGTCATAGACAGACAGGAAAAAGAATACTAATTCAACGGCCTATCAGATGTTACGTATGATGCAAGTTTAGCCCGCTTAAAAATGCTAAGATCATCAGACATTTGGATGATTTCTTTATGTCAGGTAAGCTGCGTAAAATAAAATCAACCTAATAAAAAAGCTATTCCTTATAAAGCACAAAAAAAATAATAATGGTTTGTCTAGTTTCAAGCATTTCTACTGTTCTTCATTTTCAGAACCACACTTCACCTACAAAACAATCTTCTCTCCTAGTACATATCTCCAAAGAAATTCTTTAAAAGATTTCTTATGTTTGCACCTAATGTACCTTAGGTGGATACTTTTAAGCATATATATGTAAAGAGTTGTTTCTTCAATATTAACTATAATGATTCAACATTGTCATAATCAAATTTACCTAAAATAATGTTGACTTCATCCTCTGTTAAATCACGATCCGGATGTTTATCTGCTGCCTTAAGACGTTCAATCATTCTCTTTAGCTCCTTCACAAGCTCTCTCTCTGTGGCTACAGATTCAGCGACTCGATTTAAAACCTTTCTCAATAACTTAATTGCCCCTTGTTCCAATGATGGAAATTGAAGCAGGATAAGAATTCTGCATAGGGCTGCAATGTATGATTTCTCAGCTGCTTTCTTTGTCATGTGGAAGCTTGAAATCTTAAAAAGAGAATTAAAAAGAAAAATTAGCAAGTAAAACCTAAGCACAGAAGGATGCATGAACAACAACAAATAGTATCACGATTCATGATCAATCAGATTTAAGTATGACAAACGCACGACATAAATAGATCCATACTACTAAGAAACAAATGATTCATAAAGGGAGAAATAAAGAAATGAACTCTTATTTGTGGCTGATACCTAGGTGACTACGGCCACTATGTGCTGAAGAACAAAGACAACCAGAGGAGAAGCACAATAACTGCACACGTAGATGTAACTGTATTTCACTTTGGTCTAAGCTCTACCAGGTAAGCAATCAATTACCTCTGCAACAATACGGATAGCGAGACCTTCCTCCCCATGCTCAAAATCGACGGAAGGATGAAATAATCCATCAACTGTTTCAGGCAAATCTTCTGCCCCATTTTCTTCCATGGTTTTGGTCTCCTTCGCATATATAGGAGCCTGCATCATCTGCAGCATGAAACGTGATGCTTGCACTGCCCTTTTACGCATGTTAGATACCATTACCAATGATCCCCCAGCATTGCCATTGATGCCCGGCCATAACGCACGCATGACTGGAATGAAAGCCTTTGATACACATCCCTGTGTCAAAATATGGTTAAAAATCAGTGAAGATAATCATTTCACAAACATATATTGAACTCAGAGGTTTTTTTAACTTGCCTTATGAGTGTTCGAGAGGGATGGATAGTGCTCAAAGAACACAGACAAGCACTGCCTAAACCTACAAAGTCAAAGTTAAGCCATTTTTCATGAATAAAAGCAGAATGATAGTGGCACAAAACACCAACCTATGAAGTGTTTTAGTTTCATCACTAAAGTAAAGGCCAACAAGTTTGGTGAGAATTAGAGGATGAGCTGAGGCAGGGATGCTCGGATAATTTTTGCTTAGTAGAAGAATCTTAGCAAACCCTTCCCCAAGGATTACTTGAACTGACTCATTCTCATTCTCATCCGCACCTTCAGATTCAAACCAGTCATCTCTGTCAAACCCAGCCAACAGCAGATCAAGTAATTCAACATTACCATCCGCGTTTGAGACGGACGCTTCATCGGGGGAAGGAAAAGAAGTGTGATCCTGAGCCACTGCCTTATCAACCTCCTGAGGACCATGCCAAAGTGCAAGATCAAACAATGCCTTGCAAGCCATTACACTGATTGGAGATGGTCCCTTGGCTAAAGACTGTCTCAACTGCTTCACTAGCTCATCACTTGGATTTCTACCTAACAAGCCAAAGAGACCAAGACATCTTGTAGCAACCCGCTGAACATCTAAATCAACATGCTTTGCCTGCATTGTGAAGTTCATCAGATTACCAAACAATGACTTAGAATTTGTTTAGAGCTGTTTACAACTTATTTAATATGTTTCTAAGTTGGAAGTGATTTGGCAAGTTTATATGCACTTTAACGCATAAGTATATTGCACTTGGTTGTCAGAATAACTACTAGTTGCACAAGGTTTGCATGATTAAAAACTAAACTCGAACCACTGGTGTAAATGAAAGTGGAGAACTATAAGTAAAGCTGAGGCTTACTTCTTCTTACTTGTAAATTACTCACAACCTGACAAGCCTAAATAATACAACTGCAATAACTGTCATCGAATTTATTGTACAATTCATTACCCCGGGTAGCAACAAGGATCGCGTTAGCTCAGCTGGTTCAAAGGCCTTTCCATTCATCGAATAGGAAGATTTTGTGTTTTCCAAAACTAATTAGTAAAGTTGAGGCTACTTTTTCTTACTCTTAAGTTACAGAGAAGTCACAACTAGACGAGCCAAAATAATGAAGAGCTGCAATGACTGATATCGAATTTATTGTACAATATGTTACCGCTGGTAGCAACAAGGACCGCATCAGCTCAGCTGGTTCAATGGCCTTTCCGTTCATCCAATGGAAAGATTCTGCGTTTTCCAAGAGCAGACCAACCACAGCTAGGCAATGCATCCACTGCGTGGAATCCGCTGTTCTTTCCCTGCAAGGACAGGCTAGCTCCTCTAGAACACTTAAAACAACTTCTTCAAATTCCCCAGAAGCAGAGTGCACTTTTTTTGCCAATTGTGAAACTGCATATGCCCAATTTTTGTCTCCACCGAGATTGATACCATCTCCTATGACAATCTTGCTATTATTTTCATTCAGTTCATAATCTAAAGGCCTCTGCAACAACTCCCTTATGAATGAGCTAGCAACTTTCTGGTTTGTAACATCAGAGAAATCAAGCATCGAACCAAGCAACAGTAGTTGTCGAGATGCAAATCGGTAGTTTGTTCCTGGGAAAAGTAAGTACTTTAGAATAAGTGTTTATTATATATGCATAATCTTGAAGTATCTAACTTCTTCAAATCTTTCAAAGAACCATATAACTTTCACACACCAGCATCAAGATGAGCTTTAACCAATTCTATATAATTAGAAACAGTTTCAGGAAGAACTGTCTCCAAAAGATCATTGCTGTTTGAAGCTTCTTCGGCATATACTGCAGCTTCAGTACCCGTCGTTGAAGCAGCCTCAGACCCTTTTGTCTGTCAGAAATCTGAGATATTAGTGATTTCAATCAATTTGGCTCATCAGAGGTATAATACAGTACCAACCATATGAAGGCATCATTAAAATTTTAAGAGAGAGAGAGTAGAATCTCCGAGGAATCTAGAAGGTTAATCACTCAGGCAATGTTGGAATAATATTTTCCATCAATCATAACAGAAGTTATGCACAAAAAAAAAGATGGAATGCACGAGATTTTTGATCTTTGTCATAAACATGACAATGTTTTGCTGATCATGGTAGCAACAGAAGAGATAATCTCTGAATCTCATGAATATGTTTAATATAATTTCTAGGTGCTCAAAATTTGGACTTTCAACCATCCGAATATTAGTATGCCTAAAGAAAACCAACAGCCTACTGAGGTATTGTCAATTAATGAGTGTGAAAGATTATGCAGATTGAAGCTTAAAGGCAAATTGCAATTGCTTACTTGTGCTTGAGTCTGCAAATGTCTACATACAGTCCTCCAATAAAGTGCAACTTCTGCTTCCATTAGTTGAATGCTTAAGGGACCATGCCCTGAGATAATTGAAAAGCCACCAGTAACAAAATGAGAGGCTAACAACACTTTCCTAGACGAACTGATCAAGCATATCTCAGTGAACAAAAGTAACTAGCAGAGTATACAAGAGGGTAAAGGGTTGAATCATTTAATGCAGAAAATAAGAGGCACCAATCTAAAATTGAATGGACGAATATTATTTGGCTGCACATTATGTCCAACATATCAGAGGTTGGATTGGAAAGGAAACAAGAACCAACGTATGTAACAATCAAAATAAAGTGAGGCGTCAAAGTAATAATCACTGATGGGCTGTTCCGTAACTTACAATCAAAGGACCATGCCCGAACTTATATAATGATGTACGTATGGTAATTATGGCTTTGCTCCCACTACATGCAGAAACATATCACCGCCAAAAACTTTGAAGGATCACATAGAGAGACTTAAGACAATTAAAATTGTCCATCTAAATTTCAGTTCGTATATAAGATAGAAATTGCCATAATTGCTACATACCTTCATTTGAATTGTTGGTACACGCTGAAAATTGTCGAATACTTTGACCATCTTGTACTTTAACAAATCCATCTTCTAAAAGAGCTCTCATTACTGATTCACTGACAGATTCATAGGTTTCAACATCAAGATATTTGAGAAGTTCAAACAGATCTCCATTACAAGACTTCAGGAGCCAATCATCTTTCAGAAGTTTTAGACATTCCTTCTTCACTGCAACAGAACGATCAGCAAGTCCTCTCTGGAGAATGGTTGTCCTCAGCTTGATGCTAGAACAGATAGTTCAGTAGAAAATCACAAAGTTCCATCAAATAGGTGGCAATGTCTCATTTGCCTATGTACAAGGACTTACATGTGACTTTTAACTTCAACCTACATACATATCTATAAAACTCTCCGGGGATATAAGCAAAGGGATAGATACAAAAAAGAGCCATCTTTTGCATCATCAAAGAATATACATTCCTTCAAATAAATTTCCACTTGTTTTGGAACAAGAAATTCACAGTAGAAAGTTATTAACCATTTTCCAACAATCACACAAAGCAAAATAAATCGCGACTGATAAGGTTTCTCCAAGGAGAAGTTATGTAAACCTATTCACATCGATCATATATACCATCTTCTATTATTTATATTTTTGATAATATTACACAGCCAGTCATTGTCATTATGTAAGATCGAAAAGCTAAATTAGTCACAACCTTGTAAAGTTTACTGTAGGAGAGATTACACAAGCATAAAAATAAGGGAAGCCATAACTATCATAACTAAGAGATGGCAAGAAACAGATCATATACATCATTAGATGGTCACTATAAAAAAAAAATAAAAGGTAAAAAAAAGAAACTGGAAAAGAGATGACTAGCAGCAATGCCTAGTATAAGACATGAGCATACCTGAGGCTCTGCAGAGGGAATTTACTAGCCAGGACATAGTATGCTGCTTTGCGCACAAACTCGCTCACATCCAAAGTGCAATTTATAACTGCTGTTAGAGTTGAATTGGAGGGTGGCAAAGATAACACAATTGCTTTTCGAACATCCTACACACATTCCACAACCAGTTATCTAGCGTTTAATGCAACGGTGCCACAAAACTTAAGTATACATGGAAACAAAATCAACACTATCACTGAATGCTCAGCGAATACAAAAAGAAATGCATCTAAATTTAACTATAACGACTTAAAAGTCCATATTCAGAAAACTTGCAACTTATATCTTGTTTGAAGCCGCAATAACCAATTACGAATTAACAGACAAAAGAAAAGAAGAATAACGAGCAATCGCTAAGTATCCAAGACAAACGATGCAACTGAAAAGAAAGCTTACCGCATTTTGCTCTAGAGGCATTTTTTCCAGCAACAGGTCAAGGATGTCAACATTCTCAGAGTCATTCACAAAACGAGAGAGAGCTCTTACTGCAAATGTGCGAATAGCAGGGACCTTATCACTAATCCGCACCATCATTGATTCTATAACTTCATCCCAAACATCACTGCATACTTCTGCATTATCCGGCAAGCGCATTATAATCTGCAAATATATATAAAATTATCTTGCTACTCGTGAAAAGAGGAACAGTTCGAACAGCCTTCGAACCTGACTTTATGCTAGCAAGCAAGCAGTGCTTGTTATTGAAGAAAGAAAACACATTTCTTTAACACAACAATGTAATTTCCTCATAGAAATGTAGAGAACAGAGCTAAAGCCTATTTTAGAAACATTTATCTCTTTCAAGCTAGTAGGGAACAGTTAAAAAGATTAAAGCATATGGAAAGTATGATATCATATCACTTATTCTAACATTGAGCAATATTAAAGCAAATCAAATCTCATTGACCCTGCAGCAAGTCAATACATCTAAGTACCTAACACTTTGGAAGTAAACTGTCAAATATTTAGAAAACAAAATTGCACAACTAAAAGCTACATTTACATACATACCGTCATATTTGGAAATGAGGGACAATGAACAGGCATTGTACGAACAATTTGTTATGTACACTCCCAATGAAAAAATAAAAGATTGAGCTTTATTTAGTCCATGTTCCTTTATTATCACTTGCAAAATCATAATCCTAGTATAGCACTTTTAAAACTTGTTACAAATTTTTACTCTGGCAGTTAAGGTCTGATCATTATGAAGGTAAGGGTATGAAAGCTAATATTTCACCTCTACGGCTAAAATGAGCCAGCTAAGCCCTGTGACATTCATGCTCGGCTCGTTCAATCAAAAAAGAGAGGCACAGACCCTAGCTTATGACGAGTTTGATGATTCCTGTTCAAGTGATTAGGAACGGGTTGGGTCATTTGCAGTCCTATTTACCTCCTTTAGTTATGTGTGTTGTGGGGGTTAAAAAGAGACCAAGACTCTGAAACCATGATCTTTAACTACAATAGAAGGCTAATCTTTAACACTAAACATCTCTCACATAAACATTTAGATGTATTTGGAACCTGATGATGAGAAAACACAAGGAAAGGGAAAATTCTTCTCTCCTTTGGGTTTAAAGTGAAAATAAAAAAATTGGATAGGCTAGAGAAGTAGTGAAGAAAATCAAACAAGTGGATTATGCTCAATATCTCCACACTCTCTCGATTTCTTCCAACTTCACCTTCTCTTCTTTTCTCTTTCTTTTTCCTAAGTTCCAAACAGAGCCATTTCTATTATAATCCTTCTGTTGCCAAAGGGACCATGAATATACAACTACCCACCTACACAATACGGACCATGAATATACAACTACCCACCTACACAATACATGCTAACATGTTCAAATCCTTTGACCTGAAAAAATTAGACTTTACAGTTAAAATATTCTCATCATCCCTTGCCAAAACTAAGACACTCACATCAGTGTCCCTAAATGAGTCCATACCCTAAATTTAGGATTTAAACTCAAGGAAACCTTTCCTTTATTGTAACATTGTTCACTCCCATTAAACCATAGGGGATTTGCTACAAAGAAACTTTTGAACTAGATCACAAGTTCAATTTCTCAGTTGAAGGGGTATGGTATGGCGCTCTCCGTATTGAAGTCTACATTTCAAAGTTTGAGAATAATGATAAAAATTTAAGCATCGGAGACACAATGTATGATGGAATAACCATTTAGGGCACTCACACTACTACACTAGTGCTCCTTAATGAGCCCTATTTTCGAGATTATACTCAAGTAACACTCCCCCATTTGCCAAAACCTAAGCATAAACATATATATATAAGCATCTAGCATAAAAATCATAAAACAAATATAAACTTGGAACTCTGATTTCATAAAAATAAAAATATTCTTAATTAAGCAGGTATATTAAGTTCATTGAACCAAATAGCACCTCAGAGATGATCTGGCAAGCCCGACACCTGGCTGCCTTACTGGCTGCCCCCGTCCCCTCAACAAGAAACCTCAGCAATGAATCCATAAACAAATCCCCTCTCACTTCATCCTCCTGTTAAAAGTAAGAGAATTTTTTCCAGAATTTATTATTTTTAATTTATTAATAGTATAAATATGATCTTTTAGCCTGTAACACACAAAATGTCTAATTTGAATAATAAGATAGGAGTATGGAAATTAGGAAAATTATATTTTTTAGTACAAAAACTATTTAAATACTCTCAAGTTATAATTTAATTCATTTTTATAAGACAGGGGACACATTTTTACGAGCCAAAAAATTCGGTGTACACAGTCCCATTTCTATTTTTAAGTCTGATAAGGCCATATAAAATACAAATTTCCTAATCTAAATAATAAGACATGAAAATTGAGGAAATTACATTATTTAGTACAGCAATTATTTAAATAGGGGATTTCCCAATACCAATAAATTAGATAAATATTTCAATTTTCTAATAAAATTTAGTTTTAGAATGCCAGATTTAGAAATTAGATGAGAAACAGCGGAAGTGTCAGCGATACCTCCTCCGAAGCCCGAGCGCAGGCGAAGGCGGCGACGAAGCGGACGACGCGGTCAGCAGAGGCGGATCGGCGTTGGAAAGTGAAGAGAGGAGTGAGGGCTTTGGCGAAGGCGGAGGCGAATACGGCGGTGGGGGAGTGGCGGAGGAGGGCGGAGAGGTCTTTGAGCTTGCGGAGGTGAGTGGCGTTCGAGGCTTTGGCTTCGTCGAGGATTGTGGAGATTTTGTGGATTAGGTTACGGTGTTCGTCTTCTTCTCCGTTCGCCATTGGAGGAGATCTAAGGGATTTCTCGATCTAGAGAGATTCTCTCTCTCTCTCTCTCTCTCTCTCTCTGTATGTATGACCTATCGCCGGATTCTGACCCAAAATTGTGTTTCGAATTCGAGCGGGAAAGTGGGTAGCTTTTGATTTATTGGGTTTTCCATTTTTACTTTTTTAAGAGCACGTTCACGGACTTTTCTTATTTTATTATTTATTTATATTACTAAATTTTCTTTTTTAAATATTAATGTTTCATAAAAATTAAAAATAGGTCATACCAAATTTTATAAAAAAATTCTACATAAAAAATATTGATATACAAAAATAATAAATTATAAAAAATATTTTCTCAATATATTTGTGTATTTATTTTATTTTGGTCAGAAAAAAGTTTATTTTTTTAATAAAAAAATTGTTAATGGTAAATTTCTCAATAGAGAAAATTACTTTAGCATTTATATAAATATTTCTGAAAATAGAAATATTGATGTGAGATATTCAATTTTTTATTTGAGAAATACTAATGTGGGAGATTCAATTTTTTATTGAGAAATTAAAGAGGGGATAAACCATACTTTATAAAGATAGGTGTGGATGATTCAAACCAGTTTTTCTTATTTAATTTATATATATATATCACTATATATATAATAATAAAATATTAATATTAATCGAAATTTTAAAGATTTGTTGGGAAAAAATATCTTTAATCAGAAAATTTGTGAATTTATCAATTGAAAAATCTGTTGTAGTATTTATTGAAATTTTCTAAAACTCAAAAAAATAGAAAATTTGTATTCATACGTTTCTCTTCTTTAATTTTTTTAACATAGAGAGAATTTACCCTTTAAAATATCCCTCTCATTATTACAAATTTACAAATATTTTAGTTAATAATTTGCTATAATTATCACAAGCAATATCTTTTAAAATAAGATATTTGGATAAATGATAATATATAAGTTTTGTTAAATACATTATTATCCTTATTTGGTTCAAATTATTAACTAAAATACTTGTAAATTTGTAATAGCGAGAGGGGATATTTTCGGATTGTAAAATAAAGGAAATTGTACAAGGGAC
>MKEJ01048930.1:0-16510 GCA_001753735.1 Embelia ribes | reverse complement strand
GGGAAAAAAAAAAAAAAAAAAAAAAAAAAGGTATGAACTGGGTATATGAAAACTGGGACACGGTAAACAAAATTTATCTAATTCTACTTACAGGTAGAGATATATATATATATATATATATATACAGCTCACAAACTATCGTAAGGATGGATTTCATGCTTTATCTTTTCTTTTTGTGCCTTTTCCTTTTTTTTTTCTTTTAATTCCATCTCACATTGATATCGTGGGGGACAAAAAAGATTTTCTGCTGAGAAAGCAAATAATATTATGTATTAAAAAATGTATAGTCAAACGAGCAACAAAAGTTTTAAATAAATAAAAGCACAAATATGCAGATTGTTAAAAAAAATTTAAAAAATCGGAGCAGTTTCTATTAAAATTTTAATTATTCCACTCCAAGTAAATATTCATCGCTGGACTAATTTTTTAAATTTGATCAAATTATCGGAGTATAAAGTCGCATTTTACCGTTGGATGAAATCCAAAGAAATATAGTAATTGGAGCATGTTTTAGTTAAAACAAAAAGAATTTTTTTAAAAATATTTTTAAAATATAATGATTCATTTATCCAGTGGGGTGGCCCTGCCAGCTAGTCCCTTTGCAACAAATGGTTTTGAAAAATAAAGATAGGGAAAAAAAGGTAGCTAATGGCCCATAAAAAAAAACCAATCTAACTTTAACTTTGGAAAAAGATTGTTTCGGAACTTTAATTTATATGGACAAGTCTAGTTTTAAGTATTTCGTCATAATTATTTAATTATTACAACAATAAATCAAGATTAAATTTTTGGGATTGGATAAATGCAAACAAAATAAGATCTTAGTTGGCCTTTAATATGATTTTTCTCCTGCACCATTAGTTTTAATCGAAATTAACTTGCTTATCTATTATTTATCGCATCTTATTTCATACCACTTGTATCCATAATTTTAGATATTTATTCATATGCCTTTTTTTTTTTTTTTTTATTTTTCACACTAATGCATTCAATTTTCCAACTAGTACATTCACATGTAAGCATATTTCCATTTCAAGGATCTCTCTAGTATCCACAAATAATAGTCATTTTTATTTTTGGATTTCCAAAAAGTATTATCATTTTTTATTTTAAAATATTCAATCATTATAAAATTTAATGCATTTCTAATCCTGTGCTCTCGTAATTACTAGGAATAATAATAAGACAAAAATTAATATGTAAACGTTTGGTGATATATATTTTATTTATAATTTGAAAACTTACTCTCAGAGCATTCACGCCAGTCTTTCTATAGGAGGATTTTTTCTCCTTTAAGGGGAAAAATATCTTTTATTTTCATAAAAAAATTTAGAAATGCAACAGTAACTTTATCTTTTAAGAAAGTTATTATTCATAATTTTTTTTGTTATTTTTTTCCACCAAAATAACACAAACATACCAATATATTGAAATGGTAATTTCTTTCAGAATTTATTATTTTGTATATTAATATTTTTCGATGTATTGAAATGCATAGTTTCTTGTAACCTATTTTTATTTTGTATGAAAAATTATTTTTTTAAATATAAAATTTAAAAATATAATATGATCATATGATTGATATATTATATATGAATGCGCATAAATAAAACATGACAAGGGCACTAGTAAATCAAAAGTGTTAAGGTCAATTTCAATAAAGCGTAAGAAAAATATTAATTGTTGTGAATTACTTGGTGGAAGCAAGATTTGACCTGGAAATAGTGCTCTCCACTTTCTAAAATTCGAACTCCCACTTTGGATAAGTTTTACGAAATAGTCAAATGACGCAAAAGTCCGAATTTATATGGATAGTAATGATTAATTTATTTTACAGGATGAATATTTATAACGAAAAGTTAAAGAAGGGAAGAAAAAAAAAAAACACGTTATGGGCCCTTTCAGAATTTATTTTAATTAAAAGCAGAGAGAGTAATGGTTACTTCTTCACTTAAAACATATAAATTTTCACTATATATAAAAAAATTGCTCCATAAACTAAGACGTAGTTATTGAAACATTTTTATCGTATTATATTAATACAGTAATACTATTTTTAATAATTTTTGAATATTAAAAAAATAATAATTCATTTTGTCAAAGCGTGTGTATAGAAATTTATTTATTCTCAATAGATACCCACCCAAGTTGTGATGGTTTTAGCTTTTCCTTCTCCAGATCTAACTCCATTTGTGTAACAAACAAGCTAACACAACTATTCTATTTCACGCATTTAATTATAGCAATGGTCCCTATAGTTTTGAGCCAAAATTTTATTTGGTTCTCGTAATTTTGATTCACTTATAGTACGAGTGGTAGCGAGTAGGACTATTCGTGAGTAGCTTGAAGTTGACTTGGTAATTACTTTGCCTGAGCTCGACGCATAAACTAAACAAGTTGAGTTCAAATACCTTGACATGCTCGATCTGAATTTCGAGTCGAGTTCTAGCAGCGAGTTATTTGATTTGTTAGCTCGTGAGTAACTCGAACATATATATAATCAAATATTATATGAATAGTTTAAAATAGATTAATTATCATCCAATTATTATTAAGAAAGTTTGACTCGTAGTTCAATGATAACACTATAAACAAATTAATCAATTATTTTTCAAAAAAATGTTTGAAATATATCAAAAAATAATTTAATTGAGCAAATATCGAGTTATGTCGAGTGTTTGGATCCCTTTATCGAGTTGAGTTCGAGTACAAAAATGATATACTTGAGTCCAGTATGAGTCCAAACTCGAATATTGAGCCATTTTAAATAATCTAACTCAATTAGATCAATACTCGATTGAATTTGATTCGTTTCCATGCTTAATTTATAGTCTCCATGTTTTGTGCATGTGACACTATTGCCCATACATTGCTCCCTTTAAAAACAAAAAATTATCCTAAACGACGGGAAAAAATGGTATATGAATTTTCATATTGCTAATATCTCTAAATTTAAGCATGTTAAGGTCTATAATATTAGAAAAATATTCTGGAAATATTTCCTTTTTCAAAGTTGTGTACCACATCCGCCAGCTTTCCATACTCCGGAAACTAATACTTTTTCAATCAAAATTATGGGGACCAAATAAAACTATTTAATACCTATAGGGATCATTTACGTAATAACTCTTTATATATATATATATATATACATACACATATATATAAACCCCTTCCCACCCTTATCAAAACCCATCCCATCTCTCACCGAACAAAATTGTTCATGTGTGTAATTATTTCCAGAATATCATGAGCAACATACCAACATCCTTAATAGACTCTTCTCTCACCCTCTTCACATTAGCCATCTCATCTTCTGACCCCTGGCCTTTCTCTTTTCTTCTCTTGTAACCCCCCCAACCAAAAAAATAATAGTTTGAACATAATAATTGAATTGGTTTTACATTTTTCCGATCGAGCAAAGCTCGGAAAAAAGTTGTGATTTCCGTTCCTGTATCCGAACCCGTATTTTTCTCAAGATGGGAACTAAGACTTTTCATTTGAATCTCCCTTCCTTTCATCATCACAATCATCAGCATGGGGCTAAAAGGGAATCGCGAGATATTCCGAGGGGCTGTTTAGCAATTATGGTGGGACAAGGGGCAGAACAACAAAGGTTTATAGTGCCAGTGATTTACATAAATCACCCTCTGTTCATGCAATTGTTGAAGGAAGCTGAAGAAGAATATGGTTTCGAGTACGACAAGGGTCCGATCAGCATCCCCTGCCACGTGGCGGAGTTTCGCCACGTGCAGGGGATGATCGACATGGATCGGACCCACTACCACCGCCATCTCCCCTGCTGTTGGGTTTGATGGGATATTTGTTAGAAGATTAACGATATATATATATATATGTATATTAGGGTATGCATTCATTTTGAATTTGTGGGATTATTTTTGTGATTTTTTTTTCTTTTTTTATTTATGGAATGTCATAAAATTTGATGGTTAAAAGGAAAACATAATAGTGTATCCTATGTACTTGTTTAAGTGTTTTGTTTTACAAGGGTCTAAAAGTCCAACTTGTAATAAAGTTTAAAAGTTATAATTTTGTGTTTTGTGTTTGAATGGTTGTACACGCATATTCATTGAGTTATCTAATTGTATACAACATGAAGATGAAATCAAAATTATGAAAAGCTAACAATTTGTTAAATTTTAATTTATAACAAGTCATAAATTCATTGCTAGTTGGTGTAAAGTTAAACACATCAAACTGGTTTCTAAGAGGGAAAAAGATGATGCGGATTGCTCGGAAGCTTTAATGTTTTGATTGCGAATACATAGGCGAATATGTACGTATGTAAAAATATATGCGCGGAACTTTCTCTAACTCTCCGTTAGTCATTCCATAAAAAATTCTGAATTGTTTCAAAGATAACGCACCGATAGATATCTATGTAAATTTCATTATGCAGAAGAAGATTATTTCCTCAATCTTGTACAAAATAATGTGACGATGAATATTGACAAGGAAAATCTTTTTTGTAATAAATGATGCCTATATATGTATAATTATAGAATTAAATGGTAAAGTTGTAAGGTGGTTTCGAAATTACTATTTGTGGGACTTATTATGTAAAACCTAGAGGGTTAAATATCATTAGAAATTATGAACGGAGGCAAAATTATACATAAGAAAACTGTATACCAAAATGTAAAATATCAAATGGAAGAAATCGTAGAAAATACTAAATATATCTTCATGTTATATTAAAAAATATAAATTTAAAATTTTTGTTATATTTAAATATTAAATTATTATATTTTAAATTTTCTTAAAAAAAACATTGTTAATATCTTTGTTGGCTTGTGGTTGTGTGGCAGTCTTTGTCCCTAGAAGGACCTTCGAAATTTTTGTAAAATTTCTATGTATATTTTGACTTTTTTTAATGTACGTATAGCTAGAATAAAAAAATATTATTCTGTTAAATCGGATAATAGAACTTATCCCCTTCTATACCGCAAGTGTTGTGCGGGTCATTATTCTTTGAGGTTGTTGTGCACTTAATTATGATTTTTCATCTTAATTTATTCTTGTTTTTTGTTTTTTTCTGTGCTTTTATTATGTCTCTGGATTCTTCAAGGTCACTCTATTCAATTAGTTAATTAGCGTCCATTCACTTTCATAAAGTCATATTCTCATTGCTGTCCGGTCCCAAAATATTGAAATTTTATTTATTAAGTAATTTTATACTAATAATTAAAACAAGAAATTCATATGGTGTAAGTACTTAGATATGCATTTAATGGCTATAATCATCGTTAATTTTTGTAAATTATGTATAAAAAAATCATATTTGGATAAGTATTACATAATTTTTTAATGTGTAAACGAATCACAGTGAATTTAAACACCTCAAAAAGTATAGAAAAAATAATTCACATATGAACAATCTTGTATCAAAATTTGCAAACAAATGTTTATATTAATTATATAGTGTGGTTTATCTGATTTTTCAAAATAGAGCAGCTATGTATGATTCTTTGCTAGGTATATATCATTACTCAATATTCCATTATGTAATATTATTTATACTTTCATTGTTGCTCGGTGAGCTGTTTCAAAGATACAATCATAAATACTACTACTGGTTTTACACTAATGAGAAATGATTAATGTTCCTTGAGAATGATTACATGTGTTTATAAAATATATATATATATAATTTCAGTCTAGTTATAAAAAAAAATTGTTCGCCGACTTCGTAATAAAATGGAAATTTTCCTTCGTCTAGTACTCCCTCCCTCCAAAATTAAAATTAATTAGATGATTTCACTTTACACGCAGTTTTATGTAATTTTAAATTTATGTTAAATGGCTTAAATTGTCTCTATTGATGATTGATTTGACATTAACCCCTAATAATTGAAAATGTAATATAGGTAATTCAGTTTATACTGTAATAATTATTATGTCTTAAAATAGAAGTATCCAATTATTCGTGGATGGTGGAAGTTTTAGAACAAATAAACAAATAAATAGGTATGAATTCACAATAAATATTTGGTGTTTGGAAGTTTTGACGACAACTGGCCAGCATATGAAATTGTTAAAAAGCTTATATTTTTTTCTATAGTTGTTAAACTAATATTCAACTTTGAACAACTAACTAATAGACAGCAATTATTATATATAATAATAGTTGCAAGTATAATTAATTATATAATGTGAGGCAGTCAAAGAAATACTAATCAAAACTTTACCCGAGAAAGTGGGAAATTTTGTGTCTCAAAGCTGCTTCAATGATTTCACAACCATTGACTTTTTAAAAAATTAATTTTAGAGGAATCGCCACATGGCTGACTTTTTAGAGCGGTTACAATTTTTTTAGTTTCTTATTAATGATGACGTACATGTGATGGTTGGATTTTCTCATCCAATTTTTAAATCTTACTTTTTAAATACTTATTTATTTTGCAGATTAAAAATTGATTATTTTGAGCCTTTCTACACACAATTAATTTGATCATATACAAGTATAAAAGATTTTAAGAATATTTTTCGAATATAGTAGTGTACATTTTATATATTGGCGAAAAAAATTATTTTTTAATAAAGAAAATGTAAATAGTAACATTCTCCCTAGGAAAAATTAATATTGCATTTTTAGAAAGATTTTTGAAAATATAAATATTGAATTTACATAATTTCTCCTCATTTATTGTTTATTTGAGAAAGGGAAACCCGGTATAGAAATGCTTGGGAATGCTCCAAGGTTTAGTTTTTTCAAAACCTGAATAGTATTTGGCTTCTTAATTTTTAAATTGAGCTTAAATTAAAATTTTTAAACTGAATGTGTATAAATTTTTATTTGTCAAAAATAAATTTATTTATTTATTTAAAAATTCCATAAACCTTCGTTTTATTCACACTTTAATCAAATATAACAACTGTGTCTATTACATAGTTGCAGAAATGTGAGCCAAAATATGGAACAAACGGTAAATATAAATAATTTAATTTTAATTTATCAATGGTGTATAAATTTTTATATATCATTATTTTTTTATTAATGGCACATGTGCATTTACAGTGATGTTCGTACATGAATATAGACAAGCAAATGTAACTACTATGTCGATTGCATAATGGTAGAAAGGTGAGCCAAAATTATTGGACAAACTAGAAAATGTAAATAATTTTATTTTAATCTAACGATGGTATATAAATTTCTATTTTCTATTACATTTGGATGTATGATACATGTGTATTTTTAGTAGCATCATTTGTGAAAATAAACAAATAACCAATGAAAATTAACCTGAGTGGAAGGGACTCTAACCACTTAAGCAATAGGTCTCGAGTTCGAACCCTTATAGATGCAGTAATTTATTTTGGAATATGTCCCCACCTTGGGGCCTGACCATACCTCGGAGAATTAGACTTGGTTAAAAATCTAGAAATACCTTAGGTAGCAGCAACAACAACAAAAAAATAAAATAAAATAAAATAAACAAACAAATGTAGCTAGTGCGTCTATTACATAATTCCAGGAAGGTTAGCCAAATTATGGAACAAATGATAAATATAAAGAATTTAATTTTAATTCATCAACGATGTATAGATTTTCTTATATTATTATGTGTATTTATAATAATTTCCAAGTATAAAAGTGGACCTATATATCTCATTCGAGGTTAATGATATATAAATTTTTGCACCTAATTATTTACTGTGGATTAAAATTAAACTGAAACATAAATACCGCTATAAAACTTACAAGATGCGACTAAAAATCATATTGGATATGACTATATAATGTAGTGCACACGTGAATATTTAAAATTGTGGCTAAAAAACCGCATTCAGACCTTATAATCTTAAGAAATGTACTTCCGTAACCAAATTTGATACTTTCAAGAACACACTAACCATTCAGAAAAAAATTACGTGGAGAACTTTGTTTTATCATTAAAAAGCAAAATAAACTAATTCTCAATATTATTACATCATTTCAATTTTGTAGGAAAATTTATTCCTCAAGCTTTAATTAAGTTTCCATAAAATCGTTTTTGAATTTTGTAACAATATCCGAAACAATTTTTAGACGTTTCCCTTCAAATGTTGTCAAAGTACCATATCCGTTTCAGAATCATGACCGTGTTCCCTCTACCAAATTGTCTTTCACAACTATCGTCTCGTATTTGCTTTCACCAACACAGCATAAGTTTCTAACACGAACATAGCGACATTCAAAGAAGAAGCTCAAGAGTTTAACAATGACTCGAGAATTTCGAACATAAAGGTTCAATGTACATGTATAATTATCAATTTGTCACATCTTGAGCATATAAAAGACGACTACGGTTCAAGAAAATTATATCCGAGTGTATCTTCTCATTCAAAAACCCCTAAATTTTTAAAAAATATGAAAACCAAAGAACAGAAAATAATTCACTCACAAGAAAATTGCTATCTTGTACTATTGATGCCTAGAATTAGAACTTCGAATTGTCACACCATGCAAAAACTTGGTATATCCAAGGAAACTTAGTTTCCGATCAGAGGGTCTAATCCAGTCCTTGAGGATAGAGTAAGCAGAAGGACCCAAATTCATTTCCTGCACCGGAAAGGTATTCAAATAAAAATTAGGATTAGCCGAAATCAATTATATTAGACCCTGCATAATATGGATTCGTGAAGACTAAAATAGGAGATGGGATTTTTGTTTGGTTTCTGCTCTCAGAAATTTCAATCAGTTTTCTTCTTCAACGGTTTCAGGGCTGAAAACAATGGAATTTCTGAAATCTCCGGTCATTCCAAGTACTTCTGATTTTCGTATAAGAAAATAAAATGAGATAACCGGAAACAACTTCATTTAGGTTTCTGAAAATGTATCTTTTCAAGAAATTTTCTAATTACTGTTTTGAAGCCTTTCTGCCAAACAGTATTAGCGTTAAACATATGCTTCTGTTTTATTCTTTCACCAAAAAATCTCTGGTCCAAAATTCACCCGGTTTGACAATTTAGGCGGTATATGATTTCCCCGGTTACCTCCTAAAGTAAAACAAATATACTTGTCACTCCAAATATCACACAAAAACATGTATAAATTCGAAACCTAAGATAAAACTTTACCAGCATCAATTCATCCACTGAAATGGGCCGGTTTCCTTCTTTTTCAAAATACTCGAAAGCTGTGCTAGCGATATTCTCCCATCCTTCAAGTGCCTCGAGCTGATAAGTGCTAATTGCCGCAGCACAAAATTCTTCAAAATCCATCATTTTGTATGCGAGTGGGTCCATCTTCAATTATTAAAGAACATTATCAAAAGGATTGAAGTGCTATAAAGTTTTTCATTTTCATAGATGGAAGGATTCTAACTTTTAACAATTAAGGGAGAAAGGAAGAAAATAAGCACAAGGGAGATTTGTCCTTTTATAGAATCATCACAGTCCAATAAAATTTAAATAAGTTTTTGTCATCACACAGAGATGTCTCACCACGTTCAAAAATTCAGCAACTCTCGACTCTTTCATTGCATCAGTTGCATTTTTCATGAGAGCCTGTGCAATTTTCGATCAGTTAAAAGTTTCAAAGAGGAACATATAGAAAACAAAAGGCATGCAAAATATCATCATTTGATAACTTAGGAAATCAGTGTCTACTCTCCACAAATTCTTACTACAGAGAATTAACCATCAATTCAAACTAAAGAGACAAAAAACTAACCGTTCTGAAATTATCTAGTGAGACACGACCATCTTTTGGTTCCAATAGCTTGAATTGAGCACGCAGGAAAATGAGTTCATCTTCAGTTACAGCTTTTGACAAAGCCTGCAAGATATAAGCACCAGAAAGGCTCAAGATTATCCTCAAAAGATGGACAAAATAAGTACCCCTTTAGTATTGCCCGTCATTTGTATAGTTATATTCTTTAATTTCTAACAATACTTAATTTTCTTACCATATAGGAGAAATTATAGTACAAGCACAGAAAATACAAAAAACCAAATGGACATTATGAACTCTATGTTACTCTTGAACGCACCAGACTCATCAGTTTAAGTGCTTATAAAACAACACATAATGGTAGGTTATTACCTTTAGGGCTGCACGCTTTAAAGGTGTAGCTCGGACGTATAACTTCACCAGTTTGTAGATTGAAATATCTAAAGGCACAACACAGGTTTCATCTCGCAACCATGGGTGAGCTGTATTCATATGTCAATCATTAAATTCATAAGAAAATAATAATGGCATAGATACCAGTTATTCAAAGGGATTGTCAAAATACGGGGATCAAAATGGTTAAGAATGTAAAGCATAAAACATTTCAGATGCATCAAGAACAACCAGGCCATTTGGTAAGAACTCACTCAGTGCTTGAGAAGCTGTCATTCTTTTCCTGTGATCCTTATTTAGAAGCCTTCTGACAAAATCTTTGGCTTCGGCTGATACAGAAGGCCAAGGCGAATCTTCGAAATTTGGGTCAGCTCTTAACACGGAACGAAATATGCCCGATTCTGTTCGTGCGTAAAACGGTCTGCTTCCACATAATAGTATGTATGTAATCACTCCGATACTCCAGACATCAGCTTCGAGGGTGTAAGATCTATGTAGAACTTCGGGGGCAACATAGTACGCGCTCCCAACAATGTCATTTAAACGTTGATCTGCATCAAGTAGTTTTTTGTTAATGTTTAATCAAACTTGTGTTTAGAACAAATTGAATTAGAGTTGAATGAATTGATTTGGGAAGGAATTTCGCGATGATCAATACAGTAGATTTAGAAATACATGTTGCAAGCATAATGTTCTTATAACAACAAAGATATGGAAGGACTGGAGAAGTTAATAAATAGGATTCGATATGAGGGTTGCAACATATTTATTTCACATGGATGATATTAGAGCATAATAGTGCAATAATAGTAGAGATGTCTTCAACTAAATTTCCAAATCTGTTGATTTCAAATCCCATCATTCCCCAAAAGAAGGCTAATGTATGCTACATTGGAATGACTGGCATTTTATCGGAGAACCGGAAAGATAGAACCACAACAAGTACATATAGAGCAATATGTAAACGTATATTAAATAAGAAGAAGCAAGAAGACGTTCCATCATTTACTGGCTAGTAAAATCAGAGAGACAAACATACATTCAGTCAGAGAAAGTCGACACAGTAGCAGTAGTAGAAAAGCACAAGCCAAAACCATTTAATGCTACATGCAAATTTGAACTGATAGATTAAGCACAACAATTTTGCTAGTTCATAAGCAACAGAAATTCCGAGTTAGGTTAGTCATTACATGGTGTACTAAAATAAAATATAATAAATATATCACCAAAAAGTGAAAGTTCCGACAAATACAGCAAGCGAAACACGTATGTGCCAGCTGCTTTTCTAACTAAGTTTACTTCTTAACATCAAAGTGAATTTTGCCAACTAAGACAGAAAAATAACGATCATTTATAATAAAACCAAAACTACCTGGTCTGACAAAGTCTGATAGACCAAAATCTATGACCTTCATCGGTGAATCCTCATCTCTAGTACTGAAAAGAAAGTTCTGCCCAAGCAAGTTATACAATTCACGTAAGGAATAGAAATGATGTTAACAATGAAGCAGTAACTACCCAAAAATACAAACTGACATAGGTAATATAGAAATTAAGAGGCTTAAATTTCTAAACGATACCTCTGGTTTCAGATCACGGTGTACAACACCTTGAAGATGGCAAAAGGCAACCACTTTTAATATCTGAATAACAATAGATTTCGCGTCATCTTCTGTATATCTTCCACCTCTGAATCAGAATAGTAAATCGTAAATCATCTACAAAACGCAGCTGAAACCGCTTTTAGAATTGAAAGAATTTAGTAATTCCTTTTCTTTACCTTGATAATATTCTGTCAAGTAGTTCCCCACCTTCACACAATCTGTTAAGACAATGACATTAAGTGTCAAAAAAGTAAGTGTTTCCACAAAGCTTAACGCTCAAGACTTCCGTATCAGAAGAGAACCTATTAGCACAAAGCTAACTTAATTAGTTTTATCATGTATTGAACCACTAAATGATACTTGAGAAATAGAGAGAGATACATATACATACTCCATTACAATGTAAACGTTGTGGGCATCCTCTAAGGCATCATAGAATTTAACAAGATTCTCATGTCCAGACAGCGCTTTCAATATCTTCACTTCCCTACGAACATCTTCGATCGATATCGCTGTAGTCATCTGCCAAATTCACTCTCAGTTACTAGACCAAAACGTCATTATACAATTTCCTCTATAGGAGAAAACACTCAGCAAGCGATCATCTCATATCAACGGGTTAATACCAATACCAAGAGAAACTTCTAATTCTTAACATGCGATAGAGACCAATTGACCAGTGTTTGATTAATTGAAGCCTCGCAAGAACCTCAAACACATCCATTATGCGTCATCAATTATTATACTGGGGGAATAATGGGATGGTAATTGTTAGATCAGTAATGAGATATAACATGAGTCACATATAGATGCTTATCAGCTTACTTTGGTAATTTTTGTTTCCACGCATCAGCTTTCTAAAGAAAAATAAGTATTTATTGGTAACACTTTTTCTCCGTCCATAAGAATTATGCAGCAAATTATTGCACATTGACTACTTCGGAAACCTAAAAACAAACTCAACACAAAAATAGAACATCTCTACCAATCATAACAAGTAGTATCCCATAGTACGATAACACAAAAAAAGTTTCAAAGTCAAAAGCTATGATTTCTATACCCAACAAATTTCAATTACCTTACCATATGTATCTTGTTGAATTTGGTCCTCATTTTCAAAATAGAATAACATCAAACTCAATTTCAATAAGCTACAATCTTTTGTCTATAAACCAGCTAATTTTATACCAAAATAATACAGCTTCGCACACAAAGCAATTAACACAACTATTTGTCATAATTTCAAGAAAAATGACACCCAACAATTTCAAGGCAAAATTTTTTTTAAAAAAAACTGTTCAATATAATCCAAAATTTTTAATCTCAGACTTAGACCTTAGTTTCAAAATAATCTTAACCACTACAAACTTTAGTCCATGGAACAACTAACATTGAATACCTAGAAATATACATTTATCCCAATCAAAGCATCCTTGCTATTAGTCATACTTATTTGAAGACAAATTACACCCAGCAATTCCGAGTAAAAGATTAACAAAACAAGTCCAAACAATCCAAAATCTTGAATCCCAGACCTCAACTTGGGAAATGATTTTAACAATTATGATCATCAGCCTATGGAGCAACTAATTTCAAATACCTAGAAATATATATGCATCCCAATCAAAGCCATCCTTGCAACTAATTTCCAAATAATTAAGGTCATTCCCACCAATATACTATTTTTAACCCCGACTCCTAAACTTAATCCCTATAACTCAAACTCGAAAAAAAAAATGGCAGAAGTAATTTGGACACAAGCACTCCTAAAATTAACAATGTAACAAAGTATGAACCATACTTCCCAAATTTAAGGAACTGTACTAAACCCCCCCCCTTTTTTAGATTGAACATACTTAGATATATTGGTGGGAGTGTCGAATGATTTTATCCCTAAAATTTGGGGTATACACCTTGACTTAACACCCAACAAGAGATCAACAAACTAATTCCGACTAATCTGAAACTGTGAATGTGAGACCTTAGCTTTGGAAATAATTTTGACAGCAACAGGCTGGTTCTTGAGTTGTCCCTTCTTGCCCTTAGCCCAGCAAGTATGACCAAAATGCCCTCTCCCCACCTCTTTTCCCAACTCATACTTAGCTGCAAAATTCTTGGGATACCTGATAAAAAAAATTGAGTTAATCTTATTGCATTATGAGAAGTTGCACCTCAATATATAGACAAATCAAATATTTCCTAACAAAGGATTTGTTCGGTTGCAGTTTTTAAGAAAGTAAATCAATTTTATTTTTCCGTGTAAAGCCAGGCGCAAACAGCATAAAACTTCTGAGTATATTGTGTTACAAACCACAAATAAACTCAGCTGCCAAAATCTGAACATTTTTTCAACTTCTTATAATGTGCAACCAGACAAGCCCTAAATTAATTGGAAATAAGATAAATATGTTCAATGGTACCCAAACTCCTTATCAAGCTCTCTCTCTCCCTCTCTCTCTCCCTCTCGATCCTCCGGTATCGGCCCCTCCTTCGGCCTTCCCCCTCGCCGCCTCATGATCGCCGACATAATCGGCTTTGCCGGCGACGGCGGCGGAAACGGCCACTTCATCATCCGCCGCGGCGTCGCCCTCCCCGGAGATGGCGTGGGGGGAACTCCGGCGGGGTAGGGGCTCGGCCATGGGCTGCCTCCAGAGACGGAGAACGAGTGCGACGGAGTTGCCTTGCTGGATTGGGAGGTGCCGTTGGCGGAGTGAGGCGGCGGCGGCGGAGGACGGTGGCCGGCGGCGGAGGGGGAGGGCTTGGAGACTGATTCTGGGGAGGGTTTGCTGCAGCAATGGCCCATCGGATGATGAGAGGCGTTGGATTTGAGATCGGTGGGTCAAAGTCTACGCATCCAACGGTGGAAAATGCTAGGACTGGGCCGGCAAGTTTTTAAATAGTTTACAGGACACAGCAAGAAATGTTAATCATGGAGTATAAATACATATATATATATATATATGAGTTTGTATGTATAAAGTAGGGAGTTAAAAGTCAACTATAGTGGTTGTGAGATAGAGTGTCCGGAGGCTGTACGAGTTCCAGACGGCCTACTCATAAACACACTCGCGCGCATGTTTTCAAGCCAAACATGGGACAATTTTGCACTGTCCGAAGGGTTTCTGGCAGTCGGACAACCTACGGAAGCTTCGGACATCTCAGCTTGCCCAAAAGTACTTTATGAACTCTGGCTTTATCTCTTTGGTTTCTTTATACTTTTTGTCACTTCACCTTTTCCATACACACAATTAGAGAGAGGAGTGAGGGAGATCTTGAAATTCCTTTCTTCTCGCCGTGAGTTCATCTAGCTATGGTGTTCGGATAACGATAAAAACTTGATATTTGGATTCCTTGATACAAGACCTACGTTTGGAGGTAAGTCTTGCTTTTTTTTATCTCGTTCATTTGATAGTCCTTGGTTTTTGTGCCTTTATTGCACATAGAAACAAATTGATAGATCTTTTTTTTTTATTCCATAGGGATCATTTTCTTGTCTAGGTTTGACGCAATTCGGATAGTGCACCTAGATCATTATGGAGGGTGAACTTGGGGCCATTTGGGTTTTTTTTCTTCTGGGTACATTTGGGGAACATTTATGTGCTTATAAGGTATGATAGATTAATTATAATAATATAAATCTGAGCATCTATTTTTATGTGTATATGCATGACATGTCTTAATTTTGTATTTGCATTTATGGTTTTGGAATTGGATTTATAGATGGATATTATGCTTTATACATATATTTAGAAGAATTCTATATATGTATTACATAATCGCATTACTTGGCTTTCTAAGGACATGCCTACATTTGGAGCATGTTTATTATATTCGCGTTATTGTATCATTGCTCAATCTAGCATGCTCACATTCATCAAAATATGGACATGGCACACATATACATGGAATACATACGTATGACATTATTTTCAGAATGAAAATGTGGCTTTTTCAGATAGAAAAGACATGGACATTCCGGAGTATGGTTGAGTCTTTTTTATTTCTTTTTGGGACTATGCCAATTTTTACTCACTAAAAATAAGAATTTTGTGAGCTTATTGACAACTCTAAGTAAGGCCTATGAATTGTGGTACGTGTGCCACTCATACTATTTCATATGGTATAAAGGGTACGGTAGTGTGAAGAAAGACTCTAGTCCCATCCTTATCGAGTCTTTGGTTGGGATACATTTTTAGGCTTAGAATGAGCAATTGGATATGGGAAAAATTGGAACTGTAATATGGGCTCGGAATGAGCATTTGGAACTTGGAAATACGGTAATATGGAATTGGAACCTTTAGCTTTGATTTTGGTAAATGATTTTCGGAAAATCAAATTTGGTTTCATGGGGCACCAATGCATAGCATATGCATATATTTCACGTAGCACTTAAACTCATATTCATCGTGTTACTGATAATCTGATCGTATATTATTTCTTCTTCTTATATTTGGTTATAACTATTTTGCAGGAGCGAAAGATCATCTGGAGTATGGAAGACAAACTTAGGCTATCGGGGATCGATAACTTCTTTTGATTTTATTTTCGGTAGAGACAACCATTTAAGGGATTTCGTTATAATTATTTGGACCTCAATATATATATAGCTCTATTTTATTTTTTATTAGACGCATTTAGCTTGATCGTGTATGCATACACGCATAATTTTCTTTTAGTTACTTGTGTAGATATTAGATGTGGATCATTGTAGTTATTTGGACTTGATGTATATGTAATCAAGCTTTGTTGGTTTGTTTTTATAGAAAGGATTGGTGTTGTAACATCCTGAAAATTCCGACATAATTTTTTGCATTTATAAAATACTATTGATGTC
>MKEJ01048926.1:0-25335 GCA_001753735.1 Embelia ribes | reverse complement strand
TGCATCATCTTAATTAGGAAATCATATATCATTGTTGATTTGTTTCCATTAGAATTTGTGCATATCTTGTATTTCTTATATTGAAAATCTTGTATCTATCAATGTTATAAATATCAAGGCTGACAACCCCATTGGATAAGCTAAAAATTATTCTCACACTCATCTTATATGCCCAAATTTTTTTGCGTCGCTAAATGCCCTTGATTTTTTCTTCATGGCTCAAACTAAAAAAAAAAAATATGGCCCACTGCATAGTAAATTAAAATTTTCAACTTGATATCGATGTGAGGACGAAGAAAAATGATTAATTTGACTAACAAGTTATGCCTAGCCATGATAATATAATTTTCTTCAAAACTCAAATATAAATCTTGACAAATCTATAAAATTTCTTCCAGAGTCTAACAATATTTTTTATTGTACAGACTCGTGCTGATAACGTATTATAAATTATGCTAGAAAGTAAATATAATAGTCTGTAAGAAAGTAAAATAGGAGACCAAGATTTACGTAGTCCAACCTCAAGTTAAAACAAATTTAACTTAGGACACGAGATTAATATTGGTATATATTTTTATTTATATAAAGAGAGAGATAACAATATGTAAAATAAAGTTGGATCTACTTTCTCTCTTATTTTCTCTCCTTTCCGTTCTCTTTCTACAAATTTGTTTTGCGCTTTTGTTTATCTATGCTGGGGCTTCCATTTTTCTTCTTCTTATTTGGCTTTTATAGAGAAATTCGTGAGTTATAACTCAATGTGGCAGGCCGTGCTTATACAATTCATTATGTTTGCATTCAATGTTTGGGCTCCATGCTTGTATCAGTTACAATAAAATGTCATATCAATAAATATTTTATAATAATCTTTAATGGGTTTTATACTTTCATAATAGAATTAGATTTTCGATTAAATGTTTCTATTCGAGGGTCTATTGGGAGTGGCGTTCCGAGAGAGTTGAGGAGACAATCTTGTTGACCTTAGAAATTTCTATAAAATTTATGTAAAAATTTTGAAAATTTTCCATTTGGAAGTTTTGGTCCGCCACTGGAAAGGCCATTCAGAATCAGATGGAAATATTTTTGTGGGAATATTTGTGTTTGTAGAAACACTAAGGGCCACCTTGTGGGAACACTTTTGTTTTGTGCATGTACTGATTGTTTGCATTACCCTCAATTGAAAAAGGTTATCAGAACTTTCAAAAGTACATATTTCCAAGATTTGAATCCCAATCGTTTATGTTGTGTTTGGTGCAAGAATTTATTTAAAAAAAATGTGATGGAAAAGAAAATATTGTACTTGAATTCATATAATTTTTTGTGAAGAGATTTTTCTTTCTGTCGCATTTTCGCACAAGATATCTTTTTACCAAACGGAACTTCAGTGCAAGGCAACTCATTGGCAAATACGATATATTTTGGGATTTCCTTGATAAATTATTAGAAAGGGTGGGGGTTTTAACATACTTAAGCTGCTTATTATGATGATGAGAGAAAAATGAGTGCCTAAAATGATCGATTATCATTGGATAGTTTAAAGTGTAGGGGTAAACAAGATTGAAATGCAAAGCTGTATGGAAATAGAAAAATAGTGGTCTCAGTTTGGAACTGAATATTTGACTATTTGGTCTTTGGTTGTTTGGACAGCTCAACAAGAGTCACCAAACTCGCCAGACAATCCAGTTGACCATGCAAGGCCTTTTCTTTTTCAGGCATACAGTATATATATATATATGTATGTATTTTTCAAACGTACACTCCTATACATATTAAAGCATTCTGTCATTTTTCTTTTGAAATTCCATTTATAGTTCCTAATTTGACGGAGATTATTTATGACTAAATATATAGAAAGAGAGATACAAATAAAATATATGCAAGGCCTAACTGATTTGAAATCAAGTGTAACCTTCTCTTGGAACTTGTGTGCCATAAGTCAATCAAATTTAAGTTACACCCACCCAAAGCATCCAAAATTAGGCAGCAACAAGTTAATCACAATCGTAAAACAAATCAGCATTTCAACAGTTTCGTTCCTGGGGCGTAAAAATGAACACAGTAACAATTAAATCAACATTCACAGGCCACTCGTGTGCCATTTGGTTAAATGACCACAATTACGTAGCAACAAGTTATCACAATCCTACAACAAATCTGTAGCTCAAAAGTTTCGCTCTTGAGAAGTGACAGAATAATTAAACCAACATTCACAGTATACTTAGCATTGTGATATTGTTCACCACCTTTCGTATTGAAGTGTGTTGGTTCAAATATTGAGTTTCACACCATCTCAAAAAACAAAACAAAAAAAAAGAAGAGAAAAAAACAAATAAAAAGAAAGGGGAAAAAAAATCAGATGAATGTATGATGATACTGGCAATTTTCGTTATCTGGTTCTTGTATTTTTTGTTGAGAGAGAAATCATTAATCCACTGTTCTTGTTACATTTAGCTTTTTGTGCTTTCCTTCATAATTGTTCTTTGGAATTTTGTTCCTCAATATCCTTGCCCTTGCAGTTGTTGCTTGTTATGGCATTATAAACTCTTACGGACAGACATGATACAGGCAGAGATGACTATGAAACAATTAGAGAACCTGAGCCCTGCAATAATGAGGCAAGTTCTTCCTTTAGTTGAGCAACTTCCTCCTTTATATATGGACTTGGTCAATGGAAGACAGAATTTCAGCCCAACGCCAGAAGAAACTCGACGAATAGTATGTCAATTCGACCTTTTCCGTAACTGTATTTCTTTATGTGCTTCATTTAGTTGTGAGCATATTATTTTCTTTCAAATACACGTCTTTGTCAATATCGTAAAAATATTTTAGTAAAGAAGAAGTAGGACTCGATTGGCTAGTTCACCTTTATTTTTTAAAACATTACTAGAAAAGGACTAAGCGAAAGGATAATATTCTTAAAGCCCCATTAATGATTGTAGTATTAGATTTGACAAAGAAACCAAGTTCAAGTCTCTCCGTCTCCCAAAAATTGCAAAAAATGGTTGCACATGTTGTGAAGGCAGACTAAATTACTTTATTTTCTCTGGTTACTTGTGCTAATAGATGAACTGTCTGGTTACTTGTGCTAATAGATGAACTGTCTGCTAACAGAATCAAAGAAAATCTGTAGGATGCATCATACCCTTTAGGGGCGAGATTAGCCGAGTACCACAAAACTTAACAAGTGGTACACGAAATCTTATTGCCATTGCATTGCAGCAGTACTGAAAGAATAATCGTAAAAATTGAAATGGAAATGGTATAGAATGAAGCTGTATTAACTCATTTTGAGGAAATTCGACTTACATTGAAACATGTATCCAATAATCCTGATGCTCTGTTTTTATCCCTAACGTGATACATTATCTCTAAACAAGTTTGGTTATATTTATATTTGGGTCTGTTCTTTAGTTAGGTGCATATGTTTCTTTTTTTCCATTTTCTTATTCATAAGGGGGTTGTCAGCTATTTTCTATGCATGGTCGGAATCAAAGAATGAATTTCTCTGATAAAACTTGTTGGGGCTATCAAATTTCAGATAAAGTCATACTATGGCGTCTCAAAGAATCTACTTGTGAAGTTCAAAGATGATACGATTGATGAAACTTCAACACTAGCTCAGGTACTTAGCGATTCTGCTATTAGTTCCAGGCTGGACTTGTCCATTCGCTTTTTGCCTGGGGATCATGGCCTCCCACTGCAGCAGGTAAAACTAGTCGGTACTAAAATCTATGCTATGGTTTTTGTCATACCTCATTTTCGTGAGTTAATGATGATGCCCTGTAGTTTGTTGGGTAAAGTCTTATTTTACTTCCTAGGGAAAGAAACATGTAAGGTACGACGTGTACATATAAGGTTATACATTTAGTCTTGAAATGATGTATTGCCACGGGAGAATCTCCGTAGGCAATATCATTGTGGTACTCTCATTTCTCTGATTAATATTATCTTCTTATGTTATGGACTTATATTTACAAATTCTGTCGGAGAATCTTGGTAGACGCCAGGGGCATTGCAGTAAAAATATCACTTAATTCATGTAGGCTCTCCCTGATGTTCCTCCAGCAATGGCAGATGCAGTAAACAGGGGCGGGGAGTTGTTGGCAAATTTGACTGTGGGGACACCGTGGGAGACTGTTGCCAAGGATATGACCAATACATTGGGCATCGACAATAATATCCTTCGAGCTGAAGTTTCAAAGGATTTAGGTATGCTCGTGGATGTAATTACATCTTGGATGGCTTCCAGTGAAGGTCCTAAACTTCTGAAATCTTGATCTTTTATGTATACGAATGTATATATGTAATGGGATTAAATGTCATATCACACGGATGGCTTGTGTACGTATTTATGGACGTTTGTATAGTTCTCTTATTAGTTTTGACTTTTTCTTTTACAGCTTTTCTGGCTTGGAATAGAGAGAGACTCCATTTTCTGTAATTAATATACCGTCTTGCCTGCTTATTTGTTGAAAGATATAGGTCGCCGATGTAAAAGAAAAAAAAATTACATTTTCTTACGGAAGCTATTCTCTCAACTTTTGAGATGGATGTTCTATGCTTCACGGATTGCACTAAGGTGATTCATTGTAATAAGAAATTAAAAAATGTACAAACAAATACAAAAAAAATATATAAATTGATGAGGGATGCAATACAAGCTCACATTTCAATTTCAAGACAGTAGCTACTCGATGTGCGAAATAATAGAGCGACTAAGGTCCTGGACCAAAAGTAGTAGAGAACTTAGAATGAGAGTAGAATAATCATACATGCAAATTTAAATGATTATTCAGCAAAATCTTTAGAATAATCATACATGCAAGTTTAAATGATTATTCAGCAAAATCCTCATCAGAACTACAAAATATGGCAGATTACTACGTTCAAATACAATCTCAATATCTTTTTTAAGTTTTCAAAAACATTCCAGCAAAAGATTATTCAGCAAAATCTTGACCGGAATTACAAAATGTGCAGAATACAATGTTCAAATACAATCTCAAGATCTTTTTTAAGTTTCCAAAAATATTCCAGCAAAAACATTTCCTGCCATTAACTTCAGATAGTTGTCAAGCAGAAGGAATTTGCATCATATTGTTGCTCAACATTTGTTGCCACATCCCAACCGCGTCAAGTAATCTACAGATGCAGGATGACCCCTCGGGTCATATTAAAATGGTTTTTCGGCATTACCAAAAATAAAATATAATTTATCTATTACAGGGTACAACTAAACACTGCAAGTCACACACCTCTTTGGTTCAGCATTATATATTCTGTAGTATTTTTTTGTCTATTCATCATGATACAGATACAATCCCAGACCAAAACGGGCGCATGCTCGGCAGAAAGCAATCTCCTCAGCAGCAGCCACAGCATCAACATGTCCATCCATTGGTTGTGACACTGTCCCAGTTGATTCACGATGCGCCTGTATCACCAATTGATACGCAAACATAATCAGATCAGGAAAAAATATCGCGCAATCAATCTACGGCCCAAAACTATATTAAAACTACGAATTGCATACATGAATATCACAAAATGCTAGAAGCTAGACCCCACAATTAGATTCTTAATCCTTCATGCATACAAAGGGGACAAAATTTCAAATAAAAGCTGCTCAGATGAACAAGGAGATGAAAACAAGCAAAATCATGGAGAGTGAGAGGGGAGCAAGTAAAACCGCTGAAACTGAACTACAATCTGAAGACGTTAGAGGCTTATTAGCAAACAATAAAAGTTGCTAAAATTCTAGCAGCACTTACAAACCTCAAGGGAAAACGCCATTATCGTCTATCTGAAACTCAATTATTTTGTTAACAGTTTGACAACGCACCTATGAGTTTCATGGTTAAACAAAACAATGAGACCACAAGCCCTTTATGGTATCACAAAATGATGTTAGTGTCGTTAGTTTAAATATGCTCTTCAGAATTCCTTTCACATTCTATGTCGTAGTTTGTCACTTTTTTGTCTCACACAAAAGGTGCTCAAGCTCGTGGTTCAAACAGATCGACTACAACTCTGGTGGTTGTACGTTTGTCGCTAATGGTGTTTGGTTCTTTACACTAGTAAAAAGAAACACTTTAGACAAAACATGGCATCATTAATTTGCTTACATGTGGATTAACTGTAAAAAGCAAGCTGAAATTTCTACTGCATATCATCAGGACTGTCCTGAGCGTATCAAAGCTTATTATTTTGGTTCTAATATCATCCACTGTCTTCTGCTGAGAGAGGATATATATACTCCCAATTCTATCACCTCACTCTTCTCCAAATCCTACTTTAAAATAATGGAGAATAATTTTCTGAGAGAGAGAGAGAGAGGCACAAATGGAGTAGATCCCCAAAAGGGTCTCTAAGAGCAAGGTACAGAGTAGAGTTGAGGTTTCATTTAGTAGAATATAAGGTGTTACTTTCTTTATTAATTGTTTATGGGTAACTATGTCCAAAATTACTCTCTATCAATGTAGGGTTAGCAATCCCAACATTGTAGCTAAATCATCATCATTATATAAACGCATTTGGAAACCATATCTGGGTACTAGACATGAAAAATACTCCCATATTAGGATTTTATTAAGATTCATTCTCTGGATGTAGCTACTTATATACTATAGTCACTAAATTATTCACTGTCAAAGAGGCATTACCAATCCCAACAAGGTGGCTACCTAAACGCATTTGGAAACCATATAGTTACCTGTTAGAATCTGGAAGATTCTTTGGTGCTGCAATTTCATGTAAATTAAGGAGCTGACAGTACATCTAATTTGTAATTAGGATGATTTATCAGGCAGAATTATAGATGATTGATATGTGGAAATTTATTGCCTTTGTTAGTTAGAGGAGCTGTATATAAAGAGCCCTCTGTAAACTTCTTTTTAATTCATTCAGAAATATTGAAATACATTTTTTTCCTTCTCTTTATTCTTTTATGGTATCAAAGCAGAAGCTCTTTATTCTTTTAAACATCCTGTTGTCTTCTCGATCCGACAATCATGAACTTTTGCAGTTAAATGAAGTCTCTCCATGAAATTTCTTCTTCACGTCCTAAGCAATCATAAATCTTCTTTGTTTCCTCCTCTTTCTCTGAATGTGTCTATACGGATTATTGTTGGTGGAATCTTCTTTTAGTACAATCTTTGACCATAAAAACTGAAATAAGCGAACTCTGTTTTGTGATCTTAGGGGTATTTTGGTGATCGCTACGCCTTATTCTAGTGGGTTTGATCACTTCTTCATTGCAGATGAAGTACAATTTAAGTTTGATAGGTGCTGTCGCTTTCTACAGGAACCAGTGAGTTTAAAATTCAAATCTTGCACTAATGTTTTTTGTCGCATATCCAAGTTCTCTTAAAATTTGTTGTATGAGACACAGCTCGAGTGAAAGTTCTGAGCCAATGAGAAAACATCTACAATATAAGATTCTATCTGTATCTAAAATCCCAGATTCCAACTCAATTGTGAACTAGTTAGAAACATGTTTTCCTGACTTAACATACGATATTATCATTGCATCATGACCAGTCCCGCAGCTTAAACCTTGATCATCTGATCCATGGGCCTACAAACATCATGTTCTAATATGTGGATTACAAAATTCTCATGTTAGCTCAAATGTGTATCACAGTATTTGTGGATCCAGTGATTTTCACGGGAGGATTTAGTTGATAACTACAGTTCATTTGTAATACGTTAGTGGAATGTAGTGCGGCTTATGCTCTAGGAGCTGCTTTTGTAGATTATATTATTCATGGTTATTCCCAGTAACTTGCGCTTTAGTACTTAAATTAAAAATAAATATGTAATTCCATATAAAATTATATGAATTTAATGCTCTTTTTATGTAAAAAAATGTGTACTATATGCTTAAATTAGGCTCCATTTGATAATTGTAAAAATTGTGCTCTCAAATACTTTGATCTTGTTGAAGGCCTATCCTAATGCCCCGACCCAACCCAACGTGTTGGAGGGTTGCAAGTCGCCTTGAAGGAACTAATCCATCCGAAACTTAAGGTAGGTATTTGTCCGAAGTATCTGTGGGTAATGTAAGGTCGTATGTGTGCGGGTTGGGTACTCCTATTTTTATCAAATGTGTTGGTTGCAACTTCAAATATGCAGGTTGTTCTTCCATGTCTTCATATGTATTCAAGCAGTTGTTGCTTGAAATTATGTACAAGCATGTCTTGTCGACTCTAATTCCATTGACCTCATCATGAATAGTTTGAGTAGTTCTTTCATGTATCTTGACACTCTAGAAATAATAAGGTAATATTAACCCGATCACATCATTATTACGAAGCCCTTTGGCCGTAGTTTGAGGAATTGGTACTAGAATTACTACCCTCTTGACAAACTATGATCCAAAGAACATGGATTTTAATAGGGAATGAGATGAACACTGACCATCAGTAGTTTAGTCATTTGCATAGGAAGTAGTTTTTAGATTCAAACGCTTTTACTCGATCAGTGTCAAAACTATCGGGGGACTGTTTATATCTTCCTTATGATGTGTTCACAAATTAGGCTGAAAGGAAATGTCAATACCCAGTCTTTTAAAATTAATCCCCTCAATAAGTGGATCATCCGTATCTAAGTCTAATTGGTTTGATGTGGTTAGATCAAATGTGTCATAATCGAGCATGAGGTTGTGATCTTTGAGCAAGTTTTGCATGGTCTGAATGAGTCAATGATACCATTAAGCAAGATTTCGCGTATTTATTCTCTTCACAATGTCTACACGTCACTTTACATTTCTGTTGCATCCAATAAATATTAAAAATGAGGGGATCTTATTGATTGAAGCTGGTTAACGAAGCATTACAACCCACGATGTTTATAAACAACAATACAACTTATTAATATGATAACAATAAAAACTCTACCTTCCAAAAGCACATGAATAGATGTCGTACTCACCACAGGTGCCTTCCTTAAATTTGTCAAGTTTGTTTAGGTCTTTCCCCTTAGTAGAGTGTTTTGTGTTTTTTGATGAGTTTTTATTCTTCTTCCCCTACTACTTGTTTCTTCTTTTTAGCCTTTTAATTTTTAGTTATTAAAGAACTTTAAATATTGAATTTGTTAAGAGTTAGCCTTTTAATTTTTAATTATAGTTATTAAAGAACTTTAAATATTGAATTTATTAAGAGTGATCTCAGAGGATTTTTACTATTGAATCTATTTGGATGAAGATAGTCCTCATTCTACTAGTTCTTTTTTTCCTTTTTAGTATTTTATATTTTTGCTCCTTTTATAATTGTGAATCCTACTTTTTGCTACACTTGCCCCGCATGTAACGTGTTTCTATTTTTCTCTCTTTTGTGCGGTATATTATTTTCTCTGATGAAATACAAGGAGGATGACAGTCTTTCATGGAAATTTAATATGTCCAACGTATATTTCACAAATGGCAATATACCGTCAATCTTCTTGTTGGGGTGTAAGAATTTTTTACAACATTGGCTCATTGAAGACGTTTCTTCTTTAATTCATAATCTAAAAATGATTACAAGGAACATATTTGTCAAGTTTTTCGAAAGCCTAAAAGATTTGAGACTCCAAATAGATTCCTAGAACTCTAAAACATTTAACAATAATTGATAAATAAGTTTCTACATATTGACTCTACACTATTTTGTAGGCACTAATAGTCCTGATGTTTGATTGTGTTGCCTCAGCCATATTAATTCGGCAAATCAACAATTATTGTGGATATAATTCTGTAGACAATACGGAGATGGAGACATTGTTATGTTTTCTTGATCCGGAAAGATCTAGTCGATTAGTTTATTAATTTTAATTCACTTGCATAATTTGATAAAAGCAATTATTTTGCAACAAAATTCACAATTTTTTATTGCAATTTTTGAATTTGATGTCTAGGTACTATTGTAGAGTAGTATTTGTGAGCTTGCTCTATTCATGACTCCATTAGATTAGAGTACAATGATATGTCAGGTTGTTGACAAATGCTAAGGACGTATTCTAAATGATAGCAGATCATTTTTTTATTCCAATTTTTCAGCGATAGTGTGGTATGGATACTCATCTGATTGTGAACCTTTTGAAGTCAAGATATGATAGTTATAAGCAAAAGAAGGCAGCGAGGAACCAAGGTAAGTTTGTCCAACAAAATTTACCTGCCAACCAATCCAACGTACATTAATAGCGTCAGAGCTGGAGTTTCTGTGAGGAAAATTATAGAAAACTAGATTCCATGACTTTCGCTAGAAAATGTATAGCCCATTTTCTTTTCGTGAATCTACCTATGACTAATAGCATAGATGCTATGTTGGCAATATTTGAAGATCTCACCCCAAACCTTATGGAGTTGATCAATCTGTCCTACAAATTTGAGGGGTCCATAGAATCTTTAAAGGGCAAGTTGATACCCGGAAAGAAATATAATGACGATTTGTTCATGGATAAAGACTACATAGAAACATGTAGCTAAGCCCAAGAAGCTTTCTTATCATCATTTGTGGTATCAATCAAGAAAGTAAGTACTATTTAGGTTTTTTTTTCGGTGTTCTTGCAATACTATCTAGTTTTCATTACGTCAGGCTTGTTTGGCTCTTCTATTTTCTTGGACAATGTAGTGTTTGATCATATATTGGACATCTCTTTTTATATTTCAATGACTATTATTGTCATATCTTACTTGGATTATCTATGCCACTCTAATTTGCGTACGGTTGATTGAATTTACTCTAATTTAGTTAGTTTTAATGCCTTGGCTAAATCTCTTAAGAAAATCTTGCCCAATTGAGATTCACTAGGAACGTTTATTATTTAAAACTCCTCGAGATCGATATGCCCTGTGTTTTTACCTATATTACTACATTGCACACCCGTATACTTGTAGGTTTATTTATGTGATATTTGGAAAAAGTTAAATTTTTGGTGTAGTTGACAGGGACTCTTGACAAACATTTTAGAGGCATAAATAATCCAAGAAAGATAGCACAATACCAATCATAAAAACATAAAAAGAAAAGTAACACATAATCAAACACCACAAAGGACCAACAAAATAGAAGCGCCAAACAAGTTTTGCACAATGAAAACTAGATAATATTGCGATAACACAAAAAAAAAAAAGAAAAAAAAAACTAAACTAATGATACTCTCTTGATAACATCAACAATAATAAGAAAGACACTTTAGGCTTGGCTACATGTTTTCATGTATTTTTCCTCCAGAAACAAACCATCAAAATATTTTTTTCTGGGTATCAACTTCATTCTTGATTATTGCACATTTGATCCTAACCACATTAAACCAATTAGACTCTGACACGGATGCCTAAGGTTAGTCCACTTGTCGAAGAGATTAACCTTAAAAGACGGGGACAAGATTTTACTTCCAGAACATTGACATTTCCTTTCAGCCTAATTTGCGAAAATATCGTAAGGAAATTATAAACAATCCCCCAATAAATTTGACACCCACCAACTAAAAGCGGTTGAATCTAAAAACTCTTCTTCCTATGCAGAGGACTAAATCACGGTCAGTGTTCATCTCACTCTCTATCAAAATCCAAGTTCTTGGATCATAGTTTGTCAAGAGGATAGCAATTCTAATACCAATCCCTCAAATTGTGGCCGAAGGGCTTCATAATATTATTGTGAACGGATTAGTATTACCTTATCTCCTCTACGAGTGTCAAGCAATAAGCAACAACTACTACTTGAATACACACTTGTACATAATTGCAAGCAACAAGCAACAACTACTTGAAAACAAATGAAGACAAGAAAGAACCTACATACTTGTGAAGCTGAAAATGACCATGTTCTGATTGATGTAGCAAGGTGGAGGCCCATATGGTGTCAGGGTCAGCAAACGTCAAGGCGTGTCTAGAAAGTATGTTACCGACAAGAGTGATCAAGCAAGATTTGAAGACTGCAAGTGTATATATGCATAGGTCATATCCTACAAAATGCCAACAATTCGCACCACCTTACCAAATGGGGTGCATCTCGACTGTCGACTCACGCCACGCGAAGACGGTCTACCCCTTATTTTCTAAAAATAAGGTATTGATATTGATATTGATATGCATTTCATATTGTCTATATATATATAAGTTAACATCTTGTAAGAGAGGGGCACGTGTGAAATGACTGAGCCTTATCCTCCCAGTAAATGAGATGGGAGGTTGAGAAAAAATGGTTAATTATTCTTGTCCCTTTGACAGCTAGAAAATAGAGAAATAGAGTTTTCTAAATTTGCTTTGCAAAAAAAAAATTGTTAACCAAACAATCTTTCCACTTTTAGAAACTGAAAACCAATTTGAATAGTTACTTCTCTAATCTCTCTACAAAGTCTCAACCCCAATTTATATAAATATAAATAATAAAAATGGTTCCAAGTTAAGGTTTCGTTTACCATTTCTCCATTCTCATCATTCCTCTCACACGTTTAAGTTTGCAACAAACACATTTGTTAAAAACAAAAGCGAGTACCCAACCCGCACACATATGGCCTTACCAATACCCGTAGATACCTACCTTAGGTTTCGGACGGATTAGTTCCCCCTTGAACTCGACCTGAGGGAAGCTACAACCCGAGGCGACTTGCAACATTCAACACGTTGGGTAGGGTCGGGGCACTATGACTAACTGGTTGTAATTTTAAGACAAACCCAGTCTCCTAACCAATACTCATTGTCTGTTCTTTTGTGATGAGCATATTTTTCCATCCTCTATTTAGTTTTAAATAGGTTCAATTTTAATAATAGCATAATCTCCTCCCACTCTTGGGACCGATCCTTGAACAAAGAACAACTCGAACAATTGCTAAATCTCCTCAATCAACATTCTGTGAAGACCCCTAAAACTGCCACTAGTAATTTTGCTCATAAGGTACTGCTTTCCATATACAAAAGCAAAATCAGTGGGTGTTTGATTCTGGTGGCAGGTAATTCGTTATTGTTTCTATCTTACATACCTTGTCAAGGGAATGTAAGGGTTAAAATAGCAGATGGAACTTTCACTTCAGTTGCTGAAAAAGGTTCTATACGCCTGTCGGAAAATCTTGTTCTACATTCTGTTTTACATGTTCCCAATTTAGCCTGTAATCTTGTGTCAATCAGTAAATTGACTCAAGACCTTAATTGCACTGCTAATTTCCCTAGGGATGTGTGTCAAAAACAGGGACAGGGATCGGAGAAGATGATTGGCATTGCTAGAGAGATAGGTGGACTCTACTACTTTGAGAATAACAAATGCGGAGATAAACAAGCCACAATGGCTGAAAGTGCTTTACCATCTGCTTCAAATAAAGATGTACTGCTGTGGCACTATAGATTAGGCCACCCCAATTTTCAGTATCTCAAACGCTTATTTCCTGGTTTATTTATCAATAAAGATTCAAAAAAATTTCATTGTGAGATATGCCAACTTGCTAAACACACAGGTGCATCTTTTCCAGCTAAACCTTACAATGAGTCTAGCCCATTTTCCCTAGTCCATAACGATGTCTGGGGACCCGTCACGAATAAAAAATGGTTCATTACATTTATTGATGATCACTCTAAAGTGTGTTGGGTTTATCTTTTCAAAGAGAAGTCTGAAGTTGCAAAAATCTTTCAAAGTTTTCATACAATGATAAAAAATCAGTTTTAGACCGCAATTAAAGTTTTGAGAACTGATAATGGAACCGAATATTTCAAAACACTCTTGGGAGACTTTCTAACAACTAATGGTATCATTCATCAAAGTTCTTCTAATGATACCCAACAACAAAATGGGGTAGCAGAAAGGAAAATTCGACATTTACTTGAAGTTGCCAGAGCCCTAATGTTTACCATGTCAGTTTCAAAGTATCTTTGGGGGAAAGCTATACTTACTGCTTGTCATCTTATAAGTCGTATGCCATCAAAAGTCCTCAATTTTAAAACATCCATGTCTGTCCTTATACAAATTTATCCCTTGTTTCATTGCAGATCCAAAATGGAAGTAAGGCTCTTCTAAAAGAAATGGGAGCTTCAGAAAGAAATCATACATGGGAGGTTGTAGAGATGCCAGGAGAGAAAACTACAGTTGGTTGCAAATGGGTGTTCAAAATAAAACTTAATGCAAATGGTAGTATTAGCAGATACAAAGCAAGACTGATCGCTAAAGGCTTCACTCAAACAAATGGGTTAGACCACAAGGAGACATTTGCACCAGTTGCCAAGCTTAGCTCAATCCGAGTTCTTTTGTCGTTGGCAGCAAATCTTAATTGGCCACTTTAACAACTGGACGTAAAAAATGCATTCCTGAACAGAGACCTACATGAACAAGTGTATATGGATCCACCACCGGGGTTCAAACAGAAGGAAAACTTGGTTTGCAAGTTGAAAAAATCTATATATGGCTTAGAACAGTCTCCAAGAGAGTGGTTCGAGAGGTTTACTCAAGTTATTAAGAAACAGAGTTTCCAACAGTCGTAGGCAGATCATACCCTTTTCTACAAGCATTCTGATAGTGGAAAAAGGGCTATTCTGATAGTGTATGTGGATGATATTATCATCATAGGAGACAACTATAACGAACCGGAACAGTTAAAAGGATACTTGGCAGGAGAATTTGAACTGAAAGACCTAGGCACTCTCAGGTATTTCTTGGGAATGGAAATTGCCAGAAGCAGTGCTGGCATAGTGGTCTCTCAGAGGAAATATATACTGGATCTTGTTCGTGACAGAAGAATGATGGGATGTAAACCAGCTGAGACACATATGGAGCCCAATGTAAAGTTCGGACTTGAAGATGGCAAGGAGGCGAAAAAGAGCAATACCAAATATTCGCATGCAAACTAATTTATCTAGCACACACTCATCTAGATATTGCCTTCGCTGCAAGTGTAGTAAGTCAATTTATGCACTCACTAAAGGAGAGGCATCTTGAGGCAGTCAATAGAATACTAAGGTATTAGAAAAACACTCCTGGGAGAGGGTTATTCTTCAAGAAGGGAGACAACAGCATGATGGAAGTGTACACAGACGCTGACTGGGCAGGTTCTTCTGTGGATAGAAGAATCAACTTCGGGACACTGTACCTATGTTTGGGGAAATCTAGTAACTTGGAGAAGCAAAAAACAACACGTAGTAGCTAGAAATAGCAAGGAAGCTGAGCTTCAAGCCTTAGCTCATGGTATATGTGAAGGGGTGTGGCTCAGAATACTACCGGAAGAACTAAAGATCTCAAGCAATGATCCAATGAAGCTTTATTGTGACAATAAATCAGCTATTAATATTGCACATAATCCAGTTTATCATGACAGAACAAAACATGTGTAAGTGGATCGTCACTTTATCAAAGAGAAGATTGATAATGGGAGTATTTGCATGAAAAACATTCCAACCAAAGAACAAACATCTAATATCTTGACAAAGATCCTTCACAAGCCGAGCTTTGAAGATATGGTGAACAAGCTAAGAATGACAAACATTTACATTCCAGCTTGAGAGGGAGAGTTAGAATTTGGAAGATTCTTTGGTAGTGTGATTTCATGTAAATTAAGGAGCTGACAGTTAGTAGATTGACAGCTAATTTGTGATTAGGATGATTTATTAGGCAGAATTAGAGCTGATTGATAGGTAGAAATTTGTTTCCTTTTCTAGTTAGAGATGTATGTAAAGAGCTCTCTGTAAACGTTCTTTTTAATTCATTCAGAAATATTAAAATACATTTTTCCTTCTCTTTATTCTTTTATTACCACATATAAAAAAGCACTCCCACATCAGAGTGAATTAAATTTAGATTCATTCTTTGCATATAGTATCGAAGTATTCTTGTCACTAAATTCATATCCCGTCTCTAAAAATCATTTCAATAACTAAATACCCTAATATATATTTCATAATAACTTCACAAACACCCCATTTACTCTACTTTCTCTACCATCCACCTAATCAATCACCCTCGTCCTCTTATAACTGTACTGTAATCGTCAAGGACACCCTTACATTAATTGAGTAACATTTGAAAAGATGAATATATGCTCTTCGGATTACATTCTTAATCGTAGTTCGTCACTTCTTTGTCACACACAAAAAGTGTTCAAGCTCATGATTCACTGTATAATTCTTCAACTTCTTTATCCACAACGAGAGACAAGCAACATTGATTTGTCAGTATTCAATCAAATCTGACTATAACTCTGGTGGTTGTTTGTTTGTCGACGATTGTCTTGGCTCTTTAACACCAGTAAAAAGAAAAGACTTTAGACACAAGACAGCATCATTGATTTGCTTTCAGGGGGATGAACTACAAAGACCAAGCTGAAATTTCTATTGCTTATCATGAGGATTCATGAACATATCAAAGCTTATTATGCTGATTATAACATCTTCTGGTGTCTGCTACCAACGAAAGATGTATATACTTCCAATTCATGTCTGATTCTCAACCGGACGATAGATCCTGCACAGAGAAATACACATTCTAACCCCCCACTCTATCTCCAGCTCCTACTTAAAATAATGGAGAATAATTTTCTCAGACAGAAGGAGAGAGAGGGGCATAAAAGGAGTAGATTCCCAAGGGGATTTCTTGGAGAAAGGGCTTTAAGAGCAAGTCTTAAAGCCAGGTACGGAGTAAAGTTGGGTTTTATTCAGTCGAATACAGGGTGTTACTGCCTTTATTTATTGTCTATGGCTAACTGTGTCAACATAATTCACTATCAATGTGGGTTCGCAATCCCAACAGTGTGGTTAAATCATTAATACACACATTTGGAAACCATATATAGTTACCAAACATGAAAAATACCCCAACGTCAAAGTTTATTAAATTTAGGGCTTATTTGGTTGCGGCTTAAAAGTTCCAGCTTTTCAACTGTTTTGCTTAAAAACTGGACAAAGTTTGGCTGCTCAACTCTAAACTAAGCTTATTTGTTGTTTGACCTAAATAAGCTAGAAGTTTTAAGCTGGATGCATTCAATTTTTTTCTCATTTTTAAAAAGTTGCAACCAAACAAAACCTTAGATTCATTCTCTACGCGTAGAATATTCTAGTAACTAAATTAATCACTATCAAAATGGCGTAAGAAAAACAACAGGCTATCTAAACGTATTTGGAAACCATATAGTTACTAGACTTAAAAATACTCCACATCTGAGTTTATTAAATTTAGATTCATTCTTTAAATATAGCTACCAAAGTATTCTTGTCACTAAATTTATTGACTAAAAAATACATTTTAATCCAGTCTCTAAACATTGTTCTGATAACTACACCATAATGAATATTCCATAACTTCACAAACACCTCATTTACTATTACTTTCTCAATCGTACTTTATCACTCCTTTGTCTCACACAGAAGGTGCTCTAGCTTGTGGCTCACTGTATAATCCTTCATCTTCTCTATCTGTTACAAGAGTCTGGCAACATTGATTGTCGGTATTCAATTAGATCGACTATAACTCTGGTGGCTGTACGTTTGTTGGTGATAGTCTTAGTTTTTAACACTAGTAAAAAAAACTTTAGATACAACATGGACTCATTGATTTACTTCCAAGTGGATGAACTATAAAGACCAAGCTGAAATTTCTATTGCATATCATCCGAATTGTCCTGACTATGTTGAAAGATGTATATAAATTCATGTTTGATTCTCAAACAGATGACAGATCGACACCCACAAATACATATTCTATCACCTCACTCTTTCTCCAGCTCCTACCTTAAGATAATGGAGAATTATTTTCCCAGAGAGAGTGGGGGGCACAAATAGAGTGGATCCCCAAAAGGGTTTCTCGAAGATAGGGCTTCAAGAACAAGGTACAGAGTAAAATTGAGTTTTCATTTAGTAGAACACAAGGTGTTACTGTCTTTATTAATTGTTTATGGGTAACTAAGTCCAAAATTATTCATTATCAAATAGCAATCCCAATTCCCAACAGTGTGGCTAAATCATCACTATATAAACGCATTTGATAATTTGTACAAAATACTATCACATCAAAGTTTATTGAATTTAGGGCTTGTTTGTTTGCAGCTTCGATGTTTCAACTTTTCAATTTTTTTGCTTAAAAATAAGATAGCATTTGGCTGCTCAACTTCTAAGGTGAGCAAGCCTAAATAAGCTAGAAGTTTCAATATGGATACATCCAATTTTTTTCTTAGTTATTTGGCTGCAACCAAACAAACCCTATGTTTGAAATCTTCAAAAGGCCCTGTTCTGTTTCCTTTCATTTCATATATTTACTAAATGCCGGTTTTATTTTGAATTGTTTTCATCAGCAAATTGCATATGAATATGCAAAGAAGAGAGTGAATCTTGTATTGGTGGCTCGGAGAGACAATAGGCTGCGTGGGATCGGTGAGAATGCGAGATGGCTCGGAGCGAAACACGTCATGATAACAGCGGCGGATGTTGTTAAAGAAGAGGACTGTCGAAGATTTGTGAACGAGACCATTAATTTTCATGGGCGGGGTAAAGTCTAAATTGCTCGTCTTTGTCATGTTTATGTTATGGATTGGAATTTGCAGCTAGAAACTTTTGTCCCGCTAGTTGTACATCTATCTATTTGGTACACGAAATTAGAGAAAGATGCAAAATTTCTTTGTGAAAAGATCCTATACACATGTAAGGTACTTATTTTTAACAAATTTATGTAACCATTTCGGCATAAGAATGTAGCTTCTGAAATTCTAATTTTTGTTTAAAATCAGGCGAAAGTGTTGGAATTTTAAATTAAATACCAATTTTGTATAAATAGAACTAAGCGGATAATGAAACTAGCCTCACTTTATGGAACTTTCGGTTTAATTAACACGGATACTTGTTATCCATTACAACCACAAAGGTAATGGTAAAACCTCAAATTATTATTATTTTTTTTTTTTTCTGATAGCGAAGAAAAGTAGTAGTATTTGCGACCTAATTAGATGGAAACAAAAGGGTTGAAAAGTAAATTTCCCTTTTTACAACATGTTGAATTAGTAATGAAACTAATTTTACTAGATTCATGTTTAAATGAAACCCTTCTTTTCCCATGTCGTAGTTGCCAAGGGAACCTCTCATGACCTTGTTGGCTACCTAAGGACGAGTAACTTCAATTGCAACTTTTAGGTGTCCAAGAGGAAATTTATTCAAGAGGAAATTTACCTGTGTAAATTGACATAGATAATTTATGAACTCGTTTGACCATTTCGCCAAATTGTTGATATGTCTAAACATGTAAAAATGAAGACTTTCCGGACTTGTTCGAAGGGCATGGAATGTGGACTGGGGTACCGTATATATAGTACAACTACGTATACCAATTGATAAATAACAATTTCATTCGGAAGCATTAATCTAAGAACCATAAATTGGTTTTTTTAATAAGTATAGGATTAATAACTGCCACTTTATTTGAAGAAAATGCAATAAGTTTTTAAGAATGTAGAAGAGTCCCAGCTCTTTAGTATCGGTTTGTGTGCTATGGAAAAGCTATATAAGTCGTGGTTCAGATTTGCTTGTTCCTTTTTAAGTCTTTGGTTGTCTTTACTATTCATCCAATATTATGTATGTTCTTTAATCATACAGTATTGTGAAGATAATATTGACCTATAAATTAGTGTTGTGTCTTTCATTTCCATTTTTTGGTTGCTATGCAGTGGATCATCTTGTCAATACAGCCAGTTTGGGGCATACATTTTACTTCGACGAAGTTTCTGGCACATCTGTGTTTCCAATCTTGATGGTAACCATCACATTATCAATATAACAACCAACTTGAACTCAAATTATTTGTTATGTGTGTTTTATAAAGGGAGTTGTTTTCCTTTTCAATAATTTTAGGATATAAACTTTTGGGGCAACGTTTGGCCTACGTACATTGCTCTCCCGCATCTGCGAGAAAGTCATGGTCGAATCGTCGTCAATGCATCAGTGGAGAACTGGTTGCCCTTGCCACGAATGAGTTTGTATTCTGTGAGTATATCTTGATACATTCATATATTAGTTTTCACAAATTTTCACTTCATATCTATTTTAAATGTCTGATCTTTAATTGAAAATATAGTGTCTCTGGAAATATGCCTTATATAAATATTTCTCATGCGTATGCCTGTGAGACTCTCTTAGATCAAAGAAATAATATTTCAATTACGTTTTACAATTGCATTGTCATCTTGGTTACCTCCTTTGAATATTAGGCAGCGAAGGCAGCTCTAGTGAACTTCTACGAGACGCTGAGATTTGAAGTTAAAGACGAGGTTGGCATTACAATTGCTACTCACGGTTGGATCAGAACGGAGATGAGCAGAGGCCAATTCATGTTAGAAGAGGGCGCGGAGATGCAGTGGAAGGAAGAAAGAGAGGTAATTTCCTTACCGTAAGTAGTTGGTGTAATCTTCGTTGTAAGTAATCATATACACTTATCTTAGTTGAATCATGGCAATGCTTGGTTCAAAATTTTGTCACCTAGTTACGAATGTCTAGACAGGGATTGAGTACCTAGTGCAACAAAAAATGCGAGTTGCATATAGAAAGTTACTTCACTTCCTATGAATATCGGTAGATTTTGCATCTTCCTCGTATATATTTCTCCGTCAACAACGATTATGGTGGTTCACAAAGGGACAGGTTTTCTATTTTGTAAACAAAATATATACGAAATTATTAGAAAATTACTTTGTTTTCGCACATCGGTAGATATGGCATTTATTTCATATGATATTTTCTGTCAATGAAGATAATGGTTGTCCGCAAAAGTAACATTATCTTTTATTTTGTGAAAGAAAGAATGTGCTGACTTATTGCAATTACGATTTTCGGTAATATATAGATTTTTTATTTTTATCTTTTTTGGAATTTTACTATATAGAAACTTGCTTCATACTACAAGGACCATCATTAAAATTTTCCTTTTCAGTTTTGAAAGAAATTTATTTTCTGTGCTAGATAACTGTCTCGTTAAGGAAGTTTTGTGCATAGTGTGAAAATTTTGTTTAGCGCAGTCAGTAAATGACGCTGGACCCTTTAGGGAGTAACTAATTGCGAAAGGATACATTAGCCCGAGTCACCCGACATTTGAACCTACTACCTCCTAGTTTAAAGTGTGGTAATAGGAAGATACCAGTTTAAGCGACATATGATAACATTTTGGACCGTATACTACTTCTAGAGAGTACGGTAATTTACAAACAAAAATCAAAACAACCGTATAGCCATTTATCATTAGATAATGGGAGTCTACACATGCATAAATTGTCGAGATGTAGTGCTGAAATAGATTAAAAAAAACACGTGCACATGCATATAAACCAACCCTTAAAAGAGATCAATATTTTTAATGCAAGACTTAATCTCCAAATTGTGGCTTTGGCTCGATAATTATAATAATTATGTTTGGGATAAGCTACTAACCCTTTATTCAATCCTAAAGAGGACCAGAGTATCAATGAATTTTTAGTTCTCATTTTGGTTTATGGATGAAATTTGCATCTTTCTTTGCTAGTTGGACAAATGTTCTAATACAATGTTTTGGAAATGCTCTAAGGTCCAAGTATCGGGTGGGCCTGTGCGAGATTTTGCTAAGATGATAGTGGATGGTGCATGTCGAGGGAAGGAGTATGTAAAGTACCCGAGTTGGCACGACATATTTCTTCTGTACCGAGTGTTTGCACCAAATGTTCTCAACTGGACTTTCCACATGCTATTAGGTGGCAACCACACCGCCAGGAAGACTTCCCTCATAGGCACTGGGAGGCCTCTCCTCGAGAGCTCATCTCCTCGGAGGCTTCTCCAAGGTGAAACCGTCACATCCTCTCAGCAATCAACATCAACGGAATAGTAAACAAGGGTGACGGGCATCACTCAGTTAGAAGGGTGGTTTTGTTAAATAACATTTGATGAGTTCCTTTTTACATTTCTTTTTGTGGTGTTCCTTTGTTTTGTGGGAAAAGTTTGAAATGTTTGGTTTAAGAGTTACATTTTATTGCATGTTAATAACAATAAACTAGCTATGTTTTCAAATACTTTTTTCTGTTTTTGTGGTGGACTGGTAATGACGTGAAGAGCTCATATGATCGTAATACAGAAGGATCTAGTACACGGAGACCCGTCATACGATGATACACGATATGTATCATTGTAGTAACCTATTAGACAAGGACCAAGCGTAAGGGGGAAGGTAACTCGTTATAAACCATAAACCTAGTAAATATACGACTTGAGTTTTTAGCACAAAAGGGACCTATCTATAACTCATTTATTAAAGTATGATCAATAAAATGGGATTCATGATAGGAAGGTGATATTGTAGAAACTATTTGACAAGAACCAAGTGTAAGAAGGAATGTAACACCTTATAAACCGGTAACTTGAATCGAGGTTTTTGACCTTGCTCTCATAAAATGGTAACTGACATTGAGAATATGATCCTGAAGTTTGATTTGTTGAAGCTGCCTAAACTTAGTGTTGGGCGAGTAAAATAAGAGGGCATCGCGTATCGTACTCTCCTTTTCTTTAAAGAATGTAACATTTGAAAGGGATGCAATTCACTTGGATTAAGCTGTCAGCAGAAAAGTATGACGACATAGCTAGACTTTTAGCACGTTCTCGATTTGTACACTTCCATACTCCCGTAGTTGATCATGTCTTTGGTTTATGAGTGAAAATGTTCTAAATCATCACTTTTTTAAGTTTCTTATTTGCCAATTAAAAAAAAAACACTACCCTATTATAGTTATACTAAATTAAAGTAGGAAAGATTGAAAATTTTGATCCCCTTCTGGCATCTCTAGGGGCGGAAGGCTCCTCAATTACAACTTCAACTCGTCTCTAGTACCTCAAATCCATGTAGAGGGGCAGTGGATTCCCAAGTCTGCAGGTTGGGTACTCGGGGGCTGCATCCCAAGTCTGGCTTTCAGACCCAAACCTTACCCGGGCGCCATGGGTCTGAGTCAGATAATAATCTCTTATGGTCCAGTTCAGGCCAGTCAGAAAATGTCCACAACTAACCCCAGGACATAATTTGTAAATTGTAAAATATTTATCTACCTAATGCCGTTCAATTAAAAAAAAAAATGGACTCTAAATAATACTTACACGGCACTCCTGGACACAAAATAGTACATACTATTTCAGTTTAATCATGCGAAACAAACGCCCCTACATAAATTATCATTCATGTTCAATTAACCAGGCTATACACTACATCATTCTATGCACAATTTTCAAAGGATTAGTATTTCCCTCTTTGGATGAGTTGAAAAATCGTACTCATGGAACAATAACAAAAGTGATAATAATCACTTGGTAATATAAATTGTCCAATTTTCATTCCAAACGCAGTAAAAGAAGAGGTTAAGCTTTAAGGTCACTAGCGTAGTGGTAAAAGTGATAATATAATAATAAAACAATGGCCTTGAAATATTCTTTAAACATGAAAATAACATTATCAATTATATAGTTAACGTATTTCTAAAATTACAGAAAATAAAGTATAATATAAACTAAAACGCATTTGAAAGAGAATATATGAAGTCCAACAAACCTGTTCCTTTCAGAAGGCCTTTGCCAGTTAAGAGCTCAAAATCCAAGAGCAACAGAAAACCTATAATGGCAGCCTTACCATTGATCAATTCAGTCCTTCCCGTGAAACCGAACGCCTCTGAACCCTCATCAATCACCATTTTAACCTGCGACATGCCATCGTCCCACAGGTGAACTAGGAATTGAGTACTAAAAGCATCATATACGAGAAAAACGGGAATGTGTTTTTTCTTGTGGTTATGATAATTGTTCCTCGTTCAAGAACAAAAACTGAAAATTAAAAACCTACTTACAAAGAGGTTCTGAAAGAGTAACCTAGCTCGGGAACTTTAGTAGTTTTGAAAAAATTACGATAATAATAAGAAAACAATGATTGCGTAGAGGAAGGTTTTTGTGTTTGGTTACAGTTCACAAAAACCATTTTCTGGCTAATGCTGCTTAGAATGCATTTGCAAAATCAGTTTCCAGGACGATCTTCATAGAAATATTTAGCAAACAATATACTTTTAAAGACTTAAAAAATGAGTCAGTGTTGCAGGATCAAATTTTTTTCTTTTTTCTTTTATAGAAGATAATATTATTTTCATTTCAAAATCACTAAATATGGGAACAGAACATTAACTGAAAATTCAGAAAATAGTACTCAAAAACACCTTTCTTTCTCTAAAGATACTCGAGAAACCTATCCCATGAGAAGGGAGTGAGGCATATTGCCCAAAATTACGTACAAAACGATCTAGTTTGGAAACCTGAAAACTAATTTTCGAATGTTCTAACTTTGACCAAAAAGGTAGTGTTTCCAGATCTTATTCGGCTTCAGTCCAAAAACCAGTGAAAATGAAAAAGAGAGCAAAAACTGTAAAATTCAGTGCATACAGCCAATCACAGCTAATATTCTTACCTCTTCCACATTGACATCGGTTGCGGTTACACCAGGCTGGGCCCTTCCACTAAAAATGATCTCAGCAGATGCATCAGAACTTGCAGCCTCCCCCATGTCGATGTATAGGTTAGCATCATCGGTTTTCACCGGATAAACAAACAGGGTTCTCAAAGGCGGCGTGAGAGCCCTTAGCACTGGATTATTGGGATACCAGTCCTTGATCTCTCCACTCCTAAGATCAAATGTGCTATCAGTAGTTGGGCAGACAATACAGCCATCCTGAAGGGAAAATCACATGCAAGGTTCAGCATCTGTCCTTCAGTATAAAATTGATAATGGGAAAAAATTAGTAATAAAAAAGGAGGTTGCTTGAGTCAGGACCGGGAAATCCAAATTAAACAAAAAGTGAAAATTTCCAACTCCTTAACCCATCCCTGTTACGCACAACGCAGCAAACTCCAACCCAAACACATGATTTCTCCAAAAGCAATGAACCTCATCATCTCTTGGCTAAACCAACACTCCTCTTAGGATGGCATTTCCCTTATACTATTTGGCACCAAGAAAGTAATATTTTGAACACAAACGAATTTATCGATTCTAGGACAAAGAAGCAAAGTTTTCCGTGACAGGGTGAACACTCTGGTAAAATGAAGTGCTGGCATTTTCTTCTTCTGGGATATAGATCAATTGTTAGACTTAAATCCAGAAATGTGGTATACAAACAAAAAAGAACAATAGAAGTAGCAAGAAGAAGGTAAGTTATGTTTCATGCATCTTTTCCCTAAAATGATTAAAATATTCCTCTCCAATAGAAGAATGCAAGTTGAAATCAGAATCTCGGATTTTGAGGGAAACATGTTAAATTTCTAAATCTCACTAGAAAACTATTTCTCTTGCAAAATAGAAATTGACCATTTTCAACCTTTCTAAAATTAACTTTCTACCCAATTAATTTGATAAT
>MKEJ01048918.1:0-10486 GCA_001753735.1 Embelia ribes | reverse complement strand
CGGGCGAGGCTGGCGTAGGGGATCCGAACTGGCCGATTGGTAACTGGCTAGGCTAGATCTCAGCCGCGATGCCCACGTGCGCGACTTGAATGATCTGGTGAGATCCGCGATCGGTGACCAGTGACCAGACCACCGCAAGCCGGTGTGCGCGCGAGAGAGGTGACCAGTGACCAGTGATCTGCGACTGCGAAACTCGAGGTGCGACCTGCGACCGCGAGTCGCGACGCAGAGAGAAGTGCGATCTGCGACTGCGAGTCGCGACGCAGAGAGGAGTGCGATCTGAGAGAGAGAGAGAGAGAGAGAGCAGAGACGCGATCTGCGAATCTGCGATGAGAGAGAGAGACAGCAGAGACGCGAGAGAGAGATGTGATCTGAGAGTTAACCTAGAGCGAGAGAGGGCCCGATGAATGTGAGCAACTGTACAAAAAAAAAATAGATTTTATACACTTGGGATATAATTGAAAATTTAATAAAAGACCAGGGGTATTTTAGGTATTTCACATTAAAAAACAAGGGGGGTCAACTGCCCCCCCTTGACTGTATATAGCTCCGCCCCTGGATACGTGTTCTTTTCTCTCTGTCATTTTCATGGTAACTGCTAATTAGGGCTTCTTTGTTATTTCGTCTGAATCGAATTTAATTTCTTTTTGTAGGCCTGATGATACTCCCTGGGATGGAGGTTAGTGATTCTGGTTCTTCTTTTTGCAATTTAATGATTCGTTTGCTTGCAGCTTTTAAAAGTTTGCTTTATTCAATCCAATAAAAAAACTGGGTGCATCCAGCTTAAAGCTTCTAATTTTTCACATTTAAACAACGGAAATGATTAGCTTAAAAAGCTGCCACGTGCACCCAGCTTTTAATTAAAGCTTGTGCTAAAAGCTGCTTCAAAGAAGCCCTAAACTAACTGAATCTTGATTCTAGTTTCATTAGTTGCTCATTACTTTGATGTTTGTGTGAGTTTGAAATTGGATATGTTTTGTGAGGGTCTGGAGATTTGGTTTTTGGGTTGATGGTTAATTCTTTGTTTAATCTGGATGTTTTCAATCGTAATGTTGTGAACACGAGTGCAAGATTGTATTTAGTGCTTGTTTAGAAGCAGCTTTTAGGCAAAAGCTGGATTTTTTGGAGTTGAGAAAAAAGATGGGCTGATCAAACTTTTAAGCTTAAATTTTGTTTGGCCAAGTTGAGGATCCAAATGCACCACTTACTGAAATCCAAACTTAAAATAAGCCCTAGTTGTTCGCAATGCTCTTGACTTCTTCAGATAATTTTGCCATGCGTTACCTTGTGAAATCTTCTTATCATGAACTAGTTCTTCTTACTTTGTTTTCGTGATTGGTTTGGGGCCTTAGGAGTTGGGGATACTCAATTATTTTAAAGTTTCAGTATCAAACAATTGGTACTCTTTAGAGAAGAAATTCAAAAATAGTAGATGGGGCCAAAATCGAGCTCAATGATTGGATAGTTAGTCCCAAAACCTCTGAGTAAACCGTGAATTTTAAAGTTGTCTTGTTATAGGCTGCTCTGTACTTTGCTTAACTGTTGATGTTGGACTCATTTTTAGTTTGGTCTGGACCATTTTGTAGCAAAACAAACCATGAACACTTGACGGGGTGGCTTGCCTTAGTCATTACCATTGAATTCTTTTATAATTTGGATATCGGTATCTTTTTAATATTCAAATCTTGTAATGCTACTCAAGATGTTCTATTGTTTATATTTCGTTGAGCATTTACATGCTGTTGTGAGTCCAGGTACGTTTAAGCTAACTCTGCAATTTTCGGAAGATTACCCAAACAAGCCCCCAACTGTCCAATTCGTCTCAAGGATGTTCCACCCTAACAGTATGTGTTCATCCATATCATGTTTTTCTTTTCTGAACTTGAGTAAAGGACAATTTTTTTGTTTGTCCGTAGATGCATAATAGTGCTTGGTTTTCACTGTATAAAAGGTTGTTCTTAGTTCATCATCGTTGCTTATATGGGTCTATGCAATCTATCAGTCTATGCAGATGGTAGCATATGTTTGGATATCTTACAGAATCAGTGGAGTCCTATATATGATGTTGCAGCTATTCTCACTTCTATCCAGGTTTTGCTCTTGCTCTCTTTATTGATGTAAAGAAAATCAAATGAGTTATATATGTGGATATGAGGAGAGGGTGAAAGTTGTGACTTTCGATGACTTGAGGTTGAACTGGATTACCAACAGCCTGGGTTGTTCCGAGACAATTGAATTTGTGTACTCTGCCTGTGATAACAAAAGGGTCGATTATATTATTATGTGCACATCAATTGTTGGAGACACTCTTTGGAGGCTAGGAAGCCTCTAGTTGTTGTATATATGTCGGACACATGTTAGATTCAATACGTGCTTCAAAATATTGAGTCTAGGCTTCTAGCAAACGTGAAAGTTGGTCTATGTAAGATACTAATACTATATTTGATGACCACTAGAGATGCGTTAGTTTGAGCTTTTTGGATTGCATTTTACTCCCTTTCAAAGCTAAATGTGGGACAGTTTGAATTGGATTATTGTCCGGATGCTAAAATTTGTTCTAAAAGTCAATCTTTTATACACGGACATATTTGAAGTTGTGAATGGCCGAATAGACCTTTATCTTTCAGGAGCGTGTGGTTTCTTGCTGGCTCACTTTTCTCTAATTTCTTGCAAGATTTTTGCAAGAAGGGGAGAAATAATTTTCACTCTATAACATTTTTAGATTTGAGCTTCCTCACTCCACCTTTAAGTTCAGCTGAGGGACAGATGATCTTAAGCTAAGAATATAATCTTTAGACCTATGCTTGTTTCTGTTGGTCTGTCCGCATTGTAGAGTCTTTGTGGCTTGTGCAAGGTTCGCCTTGTTTGGGTGGTATTGCTTGTTGAGTAAATTGCAATATCTGTATAAGAGAATTGTGTGTTTTTATGGACCTACATGAATCCAGTTTTGGGGAAAATAAAATTGTTGGAGGCTTAACTGAACTATTTCCCCATTTGTGCAGTCACTGCTTTGCGATCCGAACCCTAACTCCCCTGCTAATTCTGAAGCAGCTCCTATGTTCAGTGAAAATAAGCGAGAATACAACCGTAAAGTTCGTGAAATCGTGGAGCAGAGCTGGACAGCCGGCTAATTCTGTAATAAATCACCACCAGCTTATGGGGCAACACGATGTAGCATAATTTGTGTGCATTTGTTTACTGTGGTTGGTTTAAGAATTTGTCTCAAGAAAAGTACTAGGAAAGAAAACCATTCATGTAAACATGTTTACGACATGGATTATCCTTATCCTGCTACTTTTACTACAACAAATAAAGCCAAATCAGGGAGTTGCGTCTTGGGACAGTGATTTATGCTTTTTAGATTGTTTAGTTGAAGTGTATTCTCAGTTTTTGTAATATTGTCATGTTATTATTTGCTGGTTAATGTAATGATACATTCAAATTTTTATTGATAAAAATTGATTTTTAGCAATGTTTCATTTTGCTTGATGCGATTTAGTACTGCATGTGGCTAATGTCACACTTTTAAATACGAGTTTTCAGCAATGTCAGAAGAAGGCTGAATATGGCCAACTAAACTTTAAAGTAACTGAAGTGCTATGTGTATGGGAGTGGAACTGTACAAAAGTAATCCAAAACTAGCAACGAAAGGTTCACATTTGTTTTTTCCTTTTAATATAATTTAAAAACAAATTTGTACAACAAAACTCAGAAAGTTCTTCCATTCTACATGTAAAAAACAATATGAACACCAAAGCAACAGAAAAACAAAAAACTCGGGAATAATAGCAAAAAAGATTACGATTTGAGGTATGTTTCTACAGGTAACACAGAACTAGCTAGTTGGTTTCGGTAATTGGGGGACCTAAGTACTCGATGGGATCCATGAGCGAGTCCAGTGGCATCTCAATCTCTTCTAACCATCCATACATTTCATCTTCTACTGCCCTTGTAATAGTAGTTTCTCCATCTGCAGTAATCACTAGTTCGTTTCAATACAAATGGAAAACTAGGCCAATCACGCAAAAATAAAAAGTTGTACACTAGCGACCTTCGTAGTTTGAAGCCCTTGAATACATAGTAAGCATGAGTTTAATAGGTTTGTCAGCTTGCCTGATTGCAACTTTTAAGCAAATAAGTTCATTTATTTTTGTTGAAGAAAAAAAATAGATGCATCTAACTTAAAACTTCCAGCTTATTTAGGCCAAAACAGCAAAAATAACTCAGCTTAAAAGCTGAGGCAACCAAATTCAGTCCAACTTTTAAGCAAATAAGCAGATAACTTGAAGCTTAAAAGCTGCTTCTTTCATTTTTCAAACATACCATCTCAAAATGCATGCATCTTTTTGACAAGAAACAAATCACACACATTGTTTACATACATGGTTAAAATTATCCAAGTCACTAGGCCTAGTGTGCAACTTTCTAAAATTGCAGTAATGGATCCTAAATGTTTATATACAAGGGTTAATCGGTGCCTGATTAATGTATTTTAGGATTCTAGAATCATAAGAAGCCTAGAAAATTGCATCTCAACTACCAATTCATGTTCCAAAAAAAAATAATAATATTATATTTCTTGTAACGCTTACTTGATAAAGCAGAATAAGGGGTGACTTTGTAGTGGGAGCAATCTCTGCCATCGTCCTTGGAATATGGAGGTCCCATCACATCGAGCACTGCACATGGCGTTATAGCTCTGAACTCATGTATATTACCCCCCGATGTTGGATATAGAACTGAGGTGTGACATGGGGCTGTGAACGTCTTGTTCGCTTTCACTTTTGCAAGCCTTGCTGCAATACCGTCTATGAGGAATCAATGACTAATAAATTCATCTCAACGTTCAATTTCCATCTATACTTTTCCTTCCTTTCTTATTTACTTTTTTGAAAAGTTGTGATTGTGTTTATTCATTGTAAGAATCAGAAGTACATTTTTAACCAAACAACATATTAGAACAGCAAAATTTTGTAGTTGGGACGTATTTCGAAAGTCTCTACATGAGACTCCATCCACTCTTTTATACATTCGTATACACACACCAAGAGAGATAAAAGAGAGTGAGACTCACGTTGAGAAGGTGAGTTGTTCAAACTTATAGGGTCCACCCAATCGTAAGATTTAATGTGCATAGTTCCCAGCAGAAGCTTGCTAAATACAGTCATTTCGGGGTGATTATGCAGGGGAATGACAGCAGTTGCCGGGAGAAAGAATAAAGACAACTGCACAAGGAAAAGCGAAAGCTGAGTTGAATTATTTAACAACCAAACAAAGAGTACAATAACAACTCAAGTTTGTCAAGCATATCTGTAGTCACTGTAAGAAAATATTGGTACATTTTGCAAAACATTCATATTACTTGTAAATCTTTAAAGTGTTGACGCATAACACATTTAAACCTCGTGACACCAAAATTTCCGTACTACCTAACAACTGAAAAGTATTCCCACGTCATATGATCTGAACAAGAATTTGAACTTACAGAAAAATTGTTGCATTGGTATATAGTAGTGCATGTAACAATTGGAGTACTTTTGACAGGGTTTTCAGGCTTGAAGAACTGCAAATCTCGGCTTAGCCCAACATCTTCGGGCATCATACCATCTATAAAAAGATAAAGACTAATTAAAACCGAAAAAAAGTTAAAAGCCAATTCTAATAAATTGGATTAACATCAAATAGTTCATATTTTTGTATGCTTTAAAAGTGGTCCCATCCCAATTAAGCACACCATTTGGTTTCTAGGGAAAGTTTTCTATCCCTGGTTATAGGACCACTTACGTTTACAACATAGGAGATATCGATTCGTTGTACTAAAAACATTCCACATAGATGTCGCATTAGACGTATAGAACACAATTCATTAATTAGCATAGCATGTTCACAAGGGCTCTCAAACCTGTACTTCTAAATGAACCCATATCCTAAATTATATATATATATATATATATGTGCGAACATGCACAAGCTTGGGTATGTAGCCAGCTTTACTCTTATTTCTAGAAAAATTGTTTCCAAGGGAAAGAACTTGTGACACAAGCCGTGGTAGAGTTGTACACAACCCTAACCTATAGAAATTCAAGTTAGGGCTTTAAACGTCACCAATATCAATTTCAGGAGACACTGAATATGGAACAACTAGGATAATTGGATGGCTGCCATGTAAACAACAATCCCATTTCCTAAATTACAGATATTAAATTTTATGGAACCCTCCCATAATTGTTTCTAACACTATTGAATCTCCAGAAAGTGCAGACCAATGTTTATACTCTACTCCATTTTTTAAATTTAGGGATTATTGTCATCCTCCATATATCAACCTCTAATAAAGAGATAGGTATAGGGACCAAAACTTAGGGAATGCAAATCTATGATCTGGTGGAAATGCGCTAATAGCAATGTGAAATGCATCTGACAATGAGACAGTGAGCATTGCTACACCAACCCTCTTAAATCACCCCGAAACCCTTACCCATAAATCACCCCAAAAGCCTTGCCCATGAAATTTATAGAAAGTATGCAAATACACAGGGAATAATGCAGGCCAGGGTGCCAAGTTTATGAACAATCCAACACTGTCACGTCAACATGTAAAATTTTTGGGTGGGAAAGGGTGAGCTTAAGCAATTCTCCGTCAACATATCTAGAAAATGACCCGAAATAAATCAAAATCGTTGGATCACATGGAAATACCAAATTTTGCTGGCCCCATTCAAGGAACACTTTCTCAGGTGGACTTTTTAACATTAGGTCATCGTAAAAACACTATTAGCCGACGAGTTACGTAACAATCTACGTCATGGTTTTCTGGGTTCACTAGCTACTAAGCACATAAATTTTTCCATATGCCAAAGCGAATCTTGATCTCATGCTATGCAGGATAGCGTTTTAGTGCTTGTAAACTAATTTTGCATTTTCCATCAAAAAATGTTTGTTGCCTGGGAAACTATATCTAGCCAATACTCCAAATTGTTGCTCAGCTTTCAAGAATACTTCGATTCTAAAACAACATAAGTGCCAAAAATCCAAAAATATCATGAACATATCCATACAAAGACACGAAGCCCCGAAAATTGGAATTATTCCCAAACAATTCCAATGAACAAACTCCCAGTCACACGTGTGCATATACAACTAATAGTAATTAAACCACTCCACGGTTTAAACTACCATCTCTTTATACAAATAATCCTATTTAGTAATAATTTCTACAAGTTTTAGTCCCTGTAAATTATAGCTTAAAGTCCAATATAACAGGTGTAGAAAATCCAGTTTCATCCGATGAAACAATCCTCCTGTAGCACTGTTCAAAAAACAAAAATCTCTGTAAAAATAAATACACGACATAAATCAACAAAATGAAGATCCAACGGGTTCATCCAACTATTAAACAAAAGATCCACAACAGCATGTAATATAAATGTGTTTGTATTATTATTATTTAGAATTATGTATCTATCCACCGCCGGTGCATCGATGTCACGCGTACCAATTCGGTGCATCGGCGGTGGTGGACAGAAACTGTAGGCTATTTTTAAACGTACCCAAAATGAGGCAGAGTTTGTGGACATCGCGCGGGGGAGGAACAATGCCGATGCCCTTGAAGACGTTCCGGCAGGAGACGAACAATCGCTGCAGCGGCTCCGGGACGGCCACCGAGGGGGGCGGCGGTGGCCCCCGCCGCCCGGGCCGGAGCTGCTGCTGCTGCTTCTTCCCGCCCCTCTTCTTGCTCTTCGTCGCCTTCACGAGACGCCTCTGCTCCACCATCGTCGTCCCCAAATTACCAAAGCTAATAAATTAAATTCGTTCCTCTGTTAGTTAGTAATAGTAAGTTTGAAAATAATGGTTATAATAATAATAATAATAAAATTTGAAGTGCAAATGAAACTAATAGGGGGGAATAGTGGTTTTATATGGGAAGGGAGGGAGGGGTTAGAAAACCATGGGCCATGAGAAGGAAAAAAAAAAACAGAGGTTTCAAAGATATTTTGTGGGATGAATGTGGTGGTGGATGCAGGGGTAAAATGGGGATTTCAGTATCTTCCCGCCCCAAGATTAGATCTCAAACTACTAGATTTAACCGTCCCTGGTTTTGGAAGATGTTCGGACATTCCACGCGGTGGGGTAGGAGTTGACTTTTATGCCCTTCCCTTTTGGAGTAAAACTAGTTTGAAAGTAGCAATTATCTGGTTTTGTTAGAGTTAAAATTATTAGTAATATAGTATACAAATTACTCCTTCCGATTATAAATAAATAATAAATCCATCGGTACATAATTTTTACTAAAGTCCAATTGTTAAATTTTCATTTTGAAATTGAATATTAATTAACAACATATTTCTACGACTTTTTACTTATGTATTGTCCTTATAAATATGTAGGGGTGATAATGATAATTTATTTTGTTTTAACAATGATTTAATGTCTAAATAATAAAATAAATAAATTTTTTTGGACATTCAAATAAAAAAAGTGGCCATCTTATTGGTAGACAAAGCCTTTATTTAATATAAATGATCTTGTTTTTTAATTTATTTCCTCCATTTCATATTCAGTGTCATTAAAGATTATTGTACAAGGATTGAAAATTTCTTTAATTATCCCCGTTGTATAGAAAAATATTAATAGTTTATCAAATTACCCTTTGTTAAAATACTCGAAAAATTAATACGTTGAGTAATTGATAGGTGTAAAATTGAAAAAAAATAATAAAACCAATATTGGCCTTCTAAAGCAATACTTAATATGAAATTTAAAAAAAAATTAAAACAATACTTAATATGAAACTGGGGGAGTAATACAGAATAAAGATAGTTTCAGAAATCACAGCTTTGAAAAAATATTTTCCTCATTGAACTGAAAGTCTCGGATTTACACCTTTTTCTAAAAAAAATTATATAGGTTCATGTCGTTTTTTTTTTTTTTTTTTAAAATTTTTTTTAAAAAAAATTTTTTTTTTTTTTTTTTTGTAAAATTTTTTTCGTGCATATTTTCTGAGGTAAAGTCCGTCTATTTCTCAAGTGTCATATATAGTGATGGATTAACACCAAAAACCCTTTTTCTGAATGTCAAGGCTATTAGTTTGGGCATAATTTATTTTCTTCAATTATTATGTCAGATTTTAAAGAATACATTTAAGACCAAAACAATAGTCTTAGAGTTGAACAACATTAAATTAGTGGACAAGAGAGTTCCCTTTAAAAAATAATTAGGAAAAATAATTGGCGGCCGTCTCCATGCATGAAAGTTCTATACGCTAAGAATATTTCATGAGCTTCTCCTTTTTTTAATTAATTAATTTATTATTATTATTTATTTATTTCATGCAGAAATTCTTTTGATAATAAATTAGAATATTATACTTAGTAGGTTTCCGGGAATTTTGAAAAAAATTATTTTTTGGCACAAAAAAAATAAGAAAAAGCAAAAAGAAAGGTTTCCATCTTTTTCAACAGTCTGTTAAGTTACCATTGTATATCTTCCGTCCTTATCTCCCATGCCATATTAAGTTTTCATTGTATTAAAAATTCCAGCTTATTAGTATTATAATTTTTTATTTTTTATATAATTCATAGATATAATCTATGCTGTTCTTAAAAATTAAACCCATGACATCTTTGTTTCTTAGCTTTGATACCATATTAAATTATATAAAAGAGAATAGTTCAAATTTTTTATTTTTTATTTTATTTCCCAAGATAGTCAAGCAAAGATTTTATTGGCTAGAAATTTCTTGGAGATTTTAATGACTACAAATTACTCGGAGTTACACTCTATCTTGTTGATAAGATGTTTTGTCAGAAAGCAACACACACACACACAAATAAAAATAAAATGGCACAAAGATATTGAAATATATGTTCAGTACTGTATAAAACAAATTTGTTTTTGTTTTTTGTAAAATTTAGACCGTGCATATTTTCTGAGGTAAAGCCCATCTATTTCTCCAGTGTCGTACATAGCGATGGATTAATGTCAAGGCTATTATTATGTCAGATTTAAAAGAATACATTTAAGACCAAAACAATAGTCTTAGAGTTGAACAACATAAAATAAGTGGACAAGGGAGCTCCCTTAAAAAAATAATTAGGAAAAATAATTGGAGGCCGTCTCCAGGCATGAAATTTCAATATGCTAGGAATACTTCATGAACTTCTCCGTTTTTTGAATGAATTAATTTATTATTATTATTATTATTTTATTTTATTATTATTATTTTTTTGGGATTAACTGTGCCTCGACTCTTTAATTTACAGCCACGGGCGGATGCACTACAGACAAAGGGGCAATTGATCCTCCTTGATTTTTTATTGTGAAATTACTAAAATACCTCTAAGTATTATAGTATTCCGAAAATAGCCCATATATATATATATATATATATATACATTTGGTATTACGTCTCTCTCTCTAACCAATACACCTTGTGTAACGTCCTGGAAATTTCGTGTAAATTTTTTATTTTAAAAAAATATTATTT
>MKEJ01048912.1:0-12737 GCA_001753735.1 Embelia ribes | reverse complement strand
TTGAGGGATTGGCTCAAATAGAGTAGTCAGCACCCATGAAGCTGATTGGGCTGTAATATTTATCTTGGTGATAAAGCAATCTCAAACAACGCTTGGGAAAGTATACGTAGGGGATCAACGGATCTTTGGTCGAACCACTATAAAAACTCTGTTTGCAATCTCTATCCCTTTAACTCTTTTCATAATAGTTATATATTTTATTAATATTCTTGTGTAAAGTTATTAAGGGTTATCTAATTCAAAAAGCTTTTAAAAGTATACTTTTACACAAAACACCGTATATTCAGTGTTTCTAAATGCTATCTCCGCATTACGCCACTCCATACAATTTTGTCGAAGTGGCAAATACTACTTAGTTATACACGCTACTATCACATTATATAATACATAATAATATTATATCATGCTATATAATATTATTAAAATGTGAAAAAATTTCTCTGAATTTTCAAGACGTTATATTTTCTCTTATTTTGAGTATTATGAGATTTTAAATATGAGAAAAAAAACTATTGAAGGTACTAAACAGGCCAAGTTTACTTATTTTTCAAGATGTGAAAACTATTACTATTGTAAGTGATGTAACGAGGACAAAAAAATTATTGTTCAAACTATGGGGATCATTGGTGTAATTATCCATAAAAATTAATTATCCTTTAAGCTTCTTTGTTCTAAATTGTTAACTGAAATAGTCGTAATTTTATAAAAATGAGATAATATTTTCGGATTGTAAAATAGAAAAAATTTAATTTTTTTTTACATTTTTAGAATAGAGTTAGATTAGAATAAATATAAATATTATATGAAAATATATTGGGGCACAAAGGACATGCCTTTCCCAAATATGGAAAAGAAATAAGCTACATATATCTATTTGTCTCTTCTTTTTATTTTTTTCAAAAACTCTGGACTAATCTACAAAAGGTGGAGAAACATCAAATTTCACAATTTTTGTAATTTATTAAGAAATATAAGATAGAGATTAAATTGGTTAACCTAGACTTCTTATTTTATATTGTTTTAGGATACATGTATAAATAGTGTAGGAGGGATTGATAGGAAAATACAACAATGAATCATTAGCAAACCAATAACAAACCTAGAATATTCTAGAAGATAACGACAGCTAACACTCCCCCTCAAAATTGAGCATGTAAGGATGTAACGCCAATCTTGGAAAGGAATGACCGAAAATGGTCAACACCGAAGGCCTTCGTTAAAAGATCTGCAATCTAGTGTGTAGTAGAAATCTTTTGCAAAGTGAGCTTGCCTTCAGTAAATTTATCCCGAATAACATGACAATTGATCTCGGTATGCTTGGAACGTCCATGGAATATTGGGTTGTGCACAATAGTAAGGCTGAATTGTTGTCGCCATGAAGTGCAGGAGAAGCAGTAGGGTGGACATAACATCCTTTAGAAAATAACAAAGCCAAGTCAATTCACACGTTGTGGCAGCCATAGCGCGGTATTAGGCCTCAACATAAGAGCATGAGACAATATCTTTTTTTTTTGTGCCAAGAAATAGGATAACTACCAAGATAAAGAAGAAACCAGTAGTCGACCGTTGAGTCACAAGGGCAACTTGCCCAATTTGAATCAGTATAGGCCATAAGGCAGAGGGAATTCGAGGCGGGCAACAAAATATCATGGTTTACAGTCTCCTTGAGGTAGCGAAGAACACGAGTGGCAACATCCATGTGAGGGATCCCAAGCGTATGCATGGATTAACTAAGCATGTGAACCGTAAAGGTAATATCCGGATGAGAGATACTGAGATGGATCAAGTATTCAATTAGTCTGCAGAAAGGTTGGGGATCATATAATCGCCCTTATCATTGGTGAGCTTTAGATGCTGGTCTATAGGAGTAGAAGTAGGATGACAACCTATTTGACTTGTATCCAAAAGAAAGTCTAGAAGATACTTCCGTTGGTTTAAGAACATATCTTTCTCACTACGAGCTATCTCCAAACCTAAAAAGTATTTCATTTTCCCAATGTCCTTCAAATAAAACTTGTTAGAGAAAAACGATTTAAGAGAGGTAATGGCACATAAGTCATTTCCTATGATCAATAAATCATCAACGTAAACAAGAATAACATTATAAGAAGAACCCCGAATAGATGTGAAAAGAGAATAATCAATATGAGACTTTCGGAAAATAGCAGAAATAAGTATTGTTGAAAGTTTAACTTACCATTGTTGGGAAGCCGGCTTAAGTCCATATGGTAATTTCTCTAATTTACAAACCCGAGTCTCCCCCTAACGATCATACCCAGCTGGGATAGTCATATAAACAACTTCGTACAAATCATCATACAAAAATACATTATTAATATTCAATTGATGGAGATGCCAATTACACGTAGCCCAGTAACAAATAACACAATAGACTGTAACAATTTTAGCAATGGGCACAAAGGTGTCCGTATAGTCTAGTCCTTCCACCAATCTAATCCTTCAACCTGGGTATAATCTTTTGCGACGAGGTGGGCTTTGTAATGTTCCATTGAACCACTCGATCGTACTTTGGTCTTAAAAACCCACTTGTAGCCTACAGGTTTCTTGTCCGGGCCAACGGAGCTAGGACACAAGTATTGTTGTCCACAAGGGCTTGGTGTTCAGATTGGATAACCCTTTGCCAATGAAAAAATTTAATAGCTTGAAAAAAAGTGTTAAGATCAGAAATAGAAAATATGAAAGATAAAAAAGAAACATGAGAAGGAGAAAAATAAGAATAAGGAATATAATGAGAAATAGGGTATACGGTAGTATTTGATGTTGAACCTAACTAATCTAAGAAAGTACGCAAGGAAGATATGATCGGTTGTATATAGTTACGAAGGCGAGTGGGTGCTTTAGAAGGGCAAATGGAATGACAAGTGGGCTCGGGTGAAGGTGGCATGTTGGGTTTTAAGAACCTGGTGTTGGTGATTGGATCGTAGTGTGCAGGCTTGGGTTGTAGGCCGGGGGCATAAGGAATAGAGGTTAGGCCGATTAGTGGAGTTATTTGTCAGGGTAGTGTAGTGGCAATAAGGGTCGGGCCTGGATTCGTAATTGGGCAAGGGGACTGAGGGGTTAGGCCGGGATGTGGGTCAGGTCTAGGGGGATCAGGCAGCACATGTAGTGGAAAAAAAGGGTCCAACAGGTTGTCAAAGTAACTGGTAAAGGAGTTAGGTGTTGGTACCATAAATTTGTGAAAGGGAAAAAGGTCTTCAAAAAAAGTGGCATCGCGTGATTTATCGTGAATGTATGACTTGTCATGAAGCCTTTGGAAAGAAGTTTTTAATTGTATATTTTGAGATTTTGGAGATGGCATTTTGGGAAGTTGTTCATTACTCCAGTATTGCATGGATCTCGCTATAAGCTGTTTGGGGAAATGACATTTCTGATGCATTTTCATCATACCTGCCTTTCTAGTATGTTGTAACGAATGTAATTTATTTGATAGTGTGAATGACAGAAATAAAATACTTAGAAGGTGTGATGAAAATATGTGATTCCTATCGTGGCTCTTTGGTTCGTTACAAGATATTCTTGTACTGACATTTTTACCGCTAAGGAAGTTGGAGAAGATAGAATGATAGTGGCAAAAAACAAATGCACATTGCTCATTGGTTGGGTGACTCTAGGTTCTTTAGCATACATCCTGTTCTATGATAAGAACCTTTCCACGAGTGTCACATCATAGTTCAAGAAGTCTCTTTTTCTGTAACAAAACAAAACAGAAAAAGAGAGGAAAATTAACATGATCAAACTGGTGTATATGTGATATCCGTTATAAGTAATTTGCCACCTTTGTATGTTTTGATCCAGCTGGAAGATGTTACCGGATGGTACTTATATATATCTATATATTAATGGTATATACTATGTACTCAAAGTCTTTCTGAACAACCCCATTCCCATTCCGTTTGAGATTATTTAGTGGAAGATAATTTTTGTCAGATCGCTGATTTCTTCGACGCTCATGTGCGTGGATGTTTTTTTTAGATTATATGCATGCCTTGTATGTTAAGACTTCAGAAACAATGGCTGATTGATGATAAGTTGCGTGCAGAATAGCATGTGGGCACATTTAATACTGCAAGAAAAATTGTGGGTGGCTGTTCAGACGAGAAATTGTTGCTCATGAGTCATTCGATTTGGTTGTCTGTATTTTTTCTACTCATGTATGACGGAGTTTTTAACTCTCAACTCCTATTTTATGTAGTGGCAAAGAGAACTTCTGTTTTCGATGACCCCACTGTGGAAATTCAGGAGCTGACTGCAGTTATCAAGCAAGACATCACTGCCCTGAATTCAGCCGTTGTAGACCTTCAGCTTTACTGCAACTCCCGGAATGAGAAGGAAAGCATCTCCAGTGATACGAGCAGTCATTCGACTACAGTTGTGGATGATTTGAAGAATCGTTTGATGAGCACTACAAAAGAGTTTAAAGACGTTCTTACCATGAGAACAGAGGTATGGCTGCAATTTGCTGCATTTCCTTAAACCATTTTCTCAATGTAGATCGCTATTGCGATGCCATTATTGGATTTTGTGGTATGCGATACTGTATCATGTTGATTAAACGTGCTGTCTTTAATTTATTCAGAATTTGAAGGTTCATGAGAACCGAAGACAATTGTTTTCTTCAACTGCTTCCAAGGATGCTGCAAATCCTTTTGTTCGCCAGCGTCCACTGGCTGCAAGGTCAGCTGCTAGCTCATCAACTGCTCCTCCTCCCTGGGCTAATAATGACTCCGCATCTTCATCCCAGCTATTTCCAAGGTAATATCTAAAACTTTGACCAGGACACCCGTTCAAGAAGCTATTTAAAAACTCCTACGCACTTTTTAGGATTTTCTTCCTTTATATTCTGTTAAAACAATTATAATTTTTAGGGGCCCATTTGTCAAAGCTTATGCTTTTGTATTTATGTTTATACTCATTGTTTCCGTTCTTCTGTTTCTTCTTAGGCAGAAATTGTTTAAAATGTGAAAAGAAAATCAATGTCCAAATAAATATCCAAAAAAGAAAATCGAAGCCCAAATAATATGTATTGTCACTCGACTACACATGTTTCTATTTTCAATTTTGAAAATTTTGTAAACATGTGCATAAGAACGGGAAATAAAAACATTGATTATCGAAAAAAGGAAAGAAAAACGTTACTAAACGTGGCCGAAGTGTTTTGAAGCACCCCTTTCTCAAGAAAAAACATATGATATACGTTTTCTTTTTCTTTACTGAGTATCTGTTGATGGATCTCTATGCTGAAATGTGCGCTTCTGCCAGTTTTGGTTTTTTCTTGCCTTGGTTTTGTTCATTTCAAGGCAAAATGGGTTGCCCCAGTGGTAGGGGCTCAGGATACCCAGCTCATCCACCACGGTTCAAACCCCGGAGGTCCTTGCCTATCAAAACAAGTATTGTTCATTTCATGGTATATTACTTCAGCTACCTTTTGGCAATTTCTTAAAAGGGTACATATATTGCTATTTGTTTATAGACATTAACCACCGTTGAATCGCGAAATTTTCACTTTTTATTCGCTTGGTTTGTCCCCTTTTTTCCCCTGGAGTTCTTTTCGTCACGTCTTATACTCGTTTCTAAATCATCTTGGAAACTTGGGCTGATGTTGATTGTTGTGGTGTTCAAGTTCTATGAATTGAGGTTAACATATTTTCTTTCTTTGTGATTTAAGTTAAAATTAAGCACTGGCAGCTTACGATACTACTCTTTCTATTCTCTTGTAGAAAAGCGGCTGATGGGGAGAGTCAGCCATTGTTGCAACAGCAGCATCAGCAACAGCAGATGGTCCCCCTACAAGACAGTTACATGCAAAGTAGAGCTGAAGCTCTTCAAAATGTTGAATCAACCATTCATGAGCTGGGCAGTATCTTTAACCAGCTGGCTACCTTAGTTTCTCAGCAAGGAGAAATCGCCATTAGGTATCACATTCAAATTCTTGTCAGATTGCATATGTATTTCTCGCATAGCGACTTTAACATGTTTAATGCCAACGGTTTCATGGAATATGACTTGAAGGGTTTAAATGTTTTATCTGTGTATAAGGGATGGTTTTGGTTATGCCACTTTGCTCCTTTGCTGCATGTGGTATGCTTTTAGACTTCCAAAGAGCCAACGAATGTGCTACATTAGACATCTCACCATATATACATATTATATTTTCCTGATTTGAAATTGCATATTGGAGTAAACTTCTATTAGTTAGTTTCTAAATTTATGTCAGAGCATTCATACTAGCATTTCTCATTTTATTTCTAAATTTTACTTTCTAGAAACCCACACACCAAGCTTTCTAAAGAGTCATTTTAATATATCGAAAATATCTATATACAAAAAAATAAATTCTGAAATAATATTTTTTCAATATATTGGTGTATTTGTTTTATTTTGGTGCAAAAAAAATTGATATTTTTGGTAGAGAAATTGTGAATAGCACTTCTCAATAAAGTTACCGTAGCTTTTCTAGAAATCGTTTTAAGAATAGAAAGACTGATGGGGGAAATTTTTATCCCCACTTTCTCATTTGAGAAATTGAAGGGGGAGAAATCCCCTATAGAAAGGCTGATGTGAATGCTTTCATACTTTGTTATTCCATTTTGTAGATGACAAATCTTTTCTTCTCCCTAGTTTCTATGATCAGCTTCATGTTTCACAATTACTTGATTTTAGTTTATTACTTAGTCATCAATTCAAGAAAAAGGCAACTAAGGAGTTTATATTCCATTATAGATAATGTTTTTGTGCAAAAGTACAGTTATGTTGATATCGGTAAGCCTCAAGCTTTCAATGCTACATTTCACCTTCATTGGTTTTAAAAGTTAGTTGGTGCTTCTAGAGCAATGCTCATATGTTTGTAGATCTGTCCTTGCTCACTGGAAATTTTGAAATGAATTATGCATGGCGGTTGGATACAAATTCATACGTGCTCGACCCAAATGTATCCCCATTGGTTTAGCTAGTTGAATCTGAACCTCGCAACATGATTTTTATCGTGGCAGGATTGACGAAAACATGGATGACACATTGGCAAATGTCGAGGGGGCGCAAGGGGCCTTGCTTAAATACCTCAACAGCATATCATCTAATCGGTGGTTGATGATCAAAATATTTTTTGTATTAATTTTTTTCCTTATGGTTTTCCTATTTTTCGTGGCTTAGCTGATGATAAGCAGGATTTTTTTTAGTAAATTGAGTTATATTGTATAATGCTTACTATATTTTTCATAGATAGACCTGACTTTCCTATAAACTTCGGTGCACTAAAAGCTTGGTAAATGATTTTGTATGACATTTGAGTAATTGTTTTTGTTCATTTGAAGAGTGAAGACTTTCGTTAAAATGTCGAATATATGTCGAGTATACTTGTTTGTAGAAGACGGAGAAATGTTATTTGTTAGTATTCCTGTAAGATTTTCATGCTAGAATAATGTGGCATAAGTTTTTTTTTTCTTTCTTTTTGATAGGAGTGAGTGAGTTTTCAAAAGTGCATTTGGCACCCCAGCATTATGGTGCAAATGTTATAATTATAATTTACATTTGAGAGTGTGATTGCAGAAGATGTATCGAAACTTTTGGTCGCAGAGAATCCATCAAAATGGATCAGAGGAATACACAAAAAAGCCATGCGAGTGCAGTTGTGAAATTACAGGTAATTAGAGCTTTCTATCCGGTCTTTCTTAATGAATCTTTCTCCATATTTGATTTTTTATTTAAGAAAAAATGTGTTGTACCAATGTTTCTATATTTTTTAGTTTCTATTTTTTTTAAAAAATGCTGCAATAGATTTCTTGATAAAAAAAGTTTACAATCCACAATTTTTTAGTAAAAAATACATGTTTTTTTTTTGCAAAAATAACTAAACTCTAATTAAAATTCAAAAAAGTGTGTTTTTTTATTTTATTATAAGGTATATAATTATTATAATAATTTTTTTACAAATTTTATAGAAAATTTGGTGTTGGCAATTGTTAAAATGTGATTTTTAGTAGGAGAAATATATTTGTTAAAAATAAGATGTAAAAATTAAATGAGAAAAACTAATGTGAATGCTCTTAGGATGTGTGTAGTTATGGTTTTGTTAGCCCAAGAGGAAAATGATTTTTTCGTTGTAATTACAAGTTAGCTAATCAACAAATAGAAAAAATAAAATTTATACAAAAAGTTATCATATTAAGAGCTCCTAATACTATTATTGAGAAATTCTTTGCAGAAACTAAAAATGAATTATAGCACGAATAGTCGCGTTAAGAGTATAATAAATATTTGTCAGTGTACGTGGAAATTCATATCATCCTAAGCCAAGCCCTCATTTTTAGAACACTTTTATCTGTACCAATTCACTTACCTTGCAAACTGCAACAATAATAAACTTAAAAAAGAAAAATTAAAAAAATCTTTGAGAAGGGAAAATAAAATAAATAACACTAGCTAATTTAACTTCGTAATAGACCCTTAGCACATTTGCAAAATTGACTAATTTGCTGATCTAATTCAAAAACTCACATATTCAACTCACATAGAGAAAATGTAACACATTCCTAAAAATTTGTAGAGCATAATAAAGACCACATCTTTTGGGGGATGGTGAAAAAAGCTGAAAATTACCTTCGACTGAGTTGCAAAATTCACACTCGGATTAAATGTCGATTAATTTTCGACTGAATTGCAAGATTAACACTTGGATTAAATGATCCCAAGAGAATACTCACCTCGAAAGTCGCTTATGTTTTTTTCTAATATTAATTACCAAAATAATCTCAATTATATTCATACATATTTATTTTTGTTTGTATATATATATAATACCCCTTTATCTAATACTACACTACTTAATGGGCTTGTTTGGTAACCAGTATAAGTAAATATTTTTTTACTTTTAATTAAAAAATAAAAAAATTTATTTGGTGAACCAAAAAAAATATATATACTTATTTATACTTTCGAGGCATAAAAAAATGCGTCTGTAAAAGTAAAAATCTTGATACTTCTATCAAAAAAGTTTTTTTTACCATAATTTACCCTATTACTAATTACTTTTCACTACTCACAATGCAAAAAAAATATTATTTTTTAATTTCTACCAAACACACCTATCATATTTATAAATATTATTTAAAAGTATATTTTTTCATTCCCAACAAAAAATATATTTTTGTACTGAAAAGATACAATCAAATGAGCCCAAATATCACAACAACATTTGAATTTTTTTTTTTGCCAAAACTAAGATTATGTATGCTATTAGAAATAATTTTTAAAAAATGATTTTGAGAAGCAAATTAAGCGTTGGTTTTGCCAAAGTTGACTTACTAGATGGCCATATCCATTTCGAAATATGGAGATTTTTTGAGCTCTAAAAATAATGGCCTTGATTTCCCGTCAATGATGTGAATACAATAATTGACAATTTTAGAATCGCCGGTTTGTTTTTTCCACTTCTCTTGAATTTGTAAGTTGGGGATACATGAAAATGTTAGGTTTTTAGTATTTTCTATAAATTTCATTTTTCATTCTAGGGATTTGCTCATTTATTCAAATGCGGTCAGGATGAAATGTTTATATTTTGCTTCGGAAATTAAAATTGAATAGTTTTTGAGGAAATTTCTTACTATTATTGTGAAATTGATTGGCTGTTGTGAAACCCGAGTTGAACCACTAGTAAGTATTAATATTTGAGGTAATTTTGTGAGTAACCAATAATGTTTATATTTTGCTTCGGAAATTTAAAATGAATAATGATTGAAGCACCTTTGAAAGAAAAAAAAAATCACAACGCCAAGTTAATTTTATATTACTTGGTGACCCATTTCTTTGATTATCAAAGCAGTATATACTATATATATATATTTATACCTGTAACCTACTACAAATGCCAAACGAAGTCATGCTAACTTGACGACAAGTGCAACAAAGTAGAAAGGTGAGACTAGTATCTCTCAAAGGTTTTGAGGTTACCTGCTTGCCTCACCTACAATCGACGCATCGTGTGCGACGTCAATCATATGTCCGACTTTAAGTTACACTAACCCTATAGTTATAGAAAGTCTCTCCCTACGCATGTTTATTGGGTCTCACAGTAGAGGTGTATGTCCCCAAGATTAAAATCCTGAAGATTTTCTCAAAATGGCAATACTAAGGTCCCGAAAAGAAATCAAAAGACTCAATTTTCTATCATGGTAATTATAATGAAAATGAGATACCGCGTTCATGATATTCATGCTATTCAAATTTTCTGGCATAGTACACTTTGCCTCCTCGAGTAACATACTTTTTAAATTCTGCAAATGTATATTTTATTCCCCGAATTACATACCAAATTCTCTAAATTTACTCAAATACTTCTTTGAGTTTTATAACGAGGTTTTACACAAATAAGTATGAAAAGCCAATGAATATCACGAATAATCTCAACTACGATACCAATGCCAATAGTAATGTCACGATAATATTGTGGTAACAATAGTCATGTCTAGAAATGCCATAAGCTAATATTGATGAAGACAATATTAATGCCATGCAAAGTATTAATGAATACAATATTCAAGTCTCAAAATTATCATGTGATATTATACATGAATACCATATTTATGCCTCAAAACTACTATAATAGTAATGGCACATAATTGAACATGTAATGTGCTACAATATAAAACCCGAAATAAGATTTATCATTGATAAACTTACATAGCAATAACGAAATCCAAAAATAATTAAGACATGTAAATACATGTCGATACACACATACGCTTATAATTAAATTTTTATTCGCAATCTACTCGTACGGTATGAAGCAATGAAACTACCAAATGATTTTTCAAACTCAAACTCGAAACGCTTACTTTGAATCCCCGAACAATCGATGAATTGAGCTTGGAATTGATTCAAACCTAAGCCAAAAAGTGAGGTTTGATAGCTCAATGTATTAGGGATTGATTCCTGGAAGAATTGGGATCAAACGAAATCGAATAACAAACAAAAAATTTGTTGAAACATGGCCGGACCGGTCCAATATATTCCGGACTAGTCTGCAAAAGTCCAGAGCCCTTTTTGGAGTGGTCCCCAAGCCCCTTGGACCGGTCCATAAGTTCAACCAAAACCCCAGTGCTTTCTTGGACCAGTCGGTCCCCTCTTGGACCGGTCTAAGCTTCAAATACTTCCAAAAATCCGATTTTTAATCCCAAAACCAAAATGTTTACGGCTTGAAAACCGGGAAACTTTCCCAATGTAATTATAAATTTCAAAGATAAAAATAAATACATGAAGTTTCATACCTCAAAATACTAACCAAAGTCTAGAGATCAATCAAGAATGTTTTCCGCTCAAGCCTTTGATTTGATCTATCAATGATGTTTGCATCAAGATGAGTCCTAAGACAAAAATGATCTTTACGATATCAAGAACGAGTTCAACAATTTTATTTTGATATACTATAACGGCACAAAAATCGAGACAACAAAATGAATGATAGAGAAGAGAAGACTTACCTAGAATCCAAGGTCTCGCTTCAAGGTTCACGACTATCCACTTATAATTAGCATATGACCTCTCGAGATTTGATGATTCAAAGGCAAAACGATTTGGAAATGTTTTCACCACTCTTCCAACTCTCACTTTCTCTTCCCCTATTCTCCGGTCAACAATGAAAAAGTAACGAAGTGACTAAGTCACTCCTCACTTAGTACCCTGCACATAAAAATTAGTACAATATTACACAGTAATTGTTCAAATCATAATAAATAATAGAATTAAATAAATAATATCATTAAATTAAATTTAATAATATTATTTACTTACATAAAAAATTCGCTCTGAATTTCTGGGACGTTACACTCACAAATTACTTTAATAATATTATTTATTTACGTAAAAAATTCGCTCTGAATTTCTGGGACGTTACATTCATTGCATTGTCAGTTCCTGAAGCTAATCTAATTTACAACTAAATGGCCTATTCATATACAGACTGTATACACTTGCGTAAAAAAAAAAAAAAAACTTTAGGTCGTCATTAGAAAAAATCTAGGCTTTGCCCCCCCTACGCGTGGCTGCGCTTCAGCTAGCCCAAGGACCAGCCATGACCATCGCCTACTTATCAAGCACCGTCGGTTTATCCGGCGTGCACTGCTACCACAATACTTATTTCCAGAGTGTATGCGTATATACGTATATAGTGACATACACCAGCCCGAATCATGATTAACGGCGGCTATGGGCATTGCCACCTCAGGCAGTGTATGCGTATATATGTATATTTGAAAATATGTGTGAAATTATATATGCATATGAAAAGTATCCGCCTATCTCAATTTTTTTTGGAAGATAAATGAATATATTATTAAACCAAAGAAATACATGCTTACGGGTTGAAACCCGAAATACTATTAAGATCAAAACACATACTACTTGCTCTATGAAGAGCTTAAAACTAGACAAGCCTAACCACAAATAAATAAATCGTTAAGACACAAAAGACTAGGCTATGAGTTAATTTAAGGTGGTCGAAAAGAGCATTCCAAAGAAGGCTACTCTTTCAATCCCAACTCATCACAAGGTAAGTATTCATACATGTTGCCTATGGGAATCTCACCCTTAGATCGAGCGTCCTTCATCTCCTTTAGTTTTTTCATCAATCTCTTTTTATTGTCATTTTGCAATGGTTTACAAGCACTCGCTTGAACATTCGTGATTGTAGAGGAGATAGTGGGATCGAGATGAACAACTTTGTC
>MKEJ01048903.1:0-20088 GCA_001753735.1 Embelia ribes | reverse complement strand
AAAAAAAGAAAGAAAAAAAATTGATTAAAATATTAATTTTAATACAACTAATTGGAAAGAGAGAAAAAACCACATATGAGAGGACAGAATTTGATTTTAAGAAATAGCTTTTGGTTCTCTATATTTGGAGAACCATTTTTTTTATTCTTTATTTTAAAAAAACTCTAAGTAATCTGATGCATTCTAAAAAATAGACATTATCTTCAATTTGGTTACTTAAAATAAGAAAAAGATCATTTTTAGGTAATGAGATGCAAGTGCTCAAATAGCTGAATGCCAAATTTAATGAACTTTACAGATACTGTTGGTCCGAACTAGACAAAACAAAATAGTCAAACAAAAGTAGATATCAACTATTGCTCAACATATAACAAAAAATCTTAGGTCAAAAGAAACAACACCAACGCCTTAATTTGACAAGTATATTGCAATTTCTCTCCAGATGTACATTGCAATATTGTCCCATACCCCACAAAAAAAACAACCTAGAAAGATTCAATCGGACTGTTTAACTGAACCCAGCTTCCACAGAACTCTCAAGACATCACAACAAAAAAAGGGCTCACTCGTGCAAGGCCAAGAAAATGTATTTTCATAGCAGACCATCAGAGTTCAAATCCTCCTAGCAGAAAGACTTGCCCTACATGAAAGAACGTCTTTCTTAATGTTCTACCCTCACAAGCCAAAAGCCCTGGGTCATGGCAAAAATAATTGCTTCTTTGGTAAAACCAAAATTCAGAGGCTTATCATATCTTGAAGATGGCCTTTAGCTTCACAAGCAACCTCCATTCATCCATAGACACGTCATCCTGCAAAAAATTCAATTACAGTAACAAGAACAACTCATAAGTCATCGCAATTTTAATCATAAGAGCAACATAATACCAAAGCATCCAAAATTATTATGGCATGAAATGTACTTATTGCTTAAAAGACCATGAACTTTAGTGAAGTTAAATTGTCAAATGTTGAAATCGCTGAAATTGAGCCAAAAGCATCAAAACATTATATAAACAGGGCTAATCTGGGTAAAAAAAAAATGATGTATGAAAAAGCCATCAATCTCATCCCATCCAATATCATTACTGCCGAATCTCATGTGTGTTCCCTGTCCCATCCTTCTTGAATTTCTTCCATTTTTTTTCTGAAATATATGAATATGGCAGCTAAAGCTGATAAATTCAACTTTCAAGTTACGCATCTTTTGCATCCTGTTTTCACCCTCCAGAATCGCAATGAGTGACCTTCAAAAGTTATATTATTTTACAGAATCCCAGATACCTTCATCTCACATTATTTTACAATTTCTGGAGTATTTTTCTTTTAAATTATTTCCATGTAAAAGCTCATAGTGATATATTCGAATTTCATGTTCATTAAAAAAATAAAATTTTAAGCATCAACTTTCACCTTCCCATTGAGAAATTTTCAACATTTAATACTCCATTTATAAATCAAATGCTTCATTGTATTTACAAGCAACTATAAGAGCATTCAGACCATTCCTTCTCATTTTCAAGAAACCCATTTCTCATACAAAATTAAAATAGGTCACACCAGACTTTCTAAAAATTCAAAAATAATAATATACAAAAATAATAAATTCTACAAAAAAAATTTCCAATAATTGGAGTATTTGCTTTATTTTGTTGCAAAAAAAATATTTTTTAATAGAGAAATTGTGAATAGTAACTTTCTCAATAGAGAAATTTACTATTGCATTTTTAGAAATTTTTCTGAAAATAGAAACGTTGATGTGAGATTTCTCCCCAAGATTTCCCATTCTAGAAATTAAAGGGGGGAGAAATGAAGGTTTAGAATGACTGGTGTGAATGCCCTAACGAATATAGGTATCATCAAAATCATGATTTCGACAAACCATGAAAGTAAATTATAGCATTAAACAGTAAGAACCCTTACCCGATAATTAGCTTTGAGTAAATCAATAGACCTCCGAGAGATACGACTCACGAGCTCATCTTCTTCATCGAAATGCCTGCCAAACATCTTTTGTTGTTCCTCCGCGTTGGTACCAATAATCTGCCAAGGAAAAAGTAAAGAATAATTAGCTTTGATCAACAACCAAGGCATGTAATCCTTGCAATATTTTCTAAGAACGACATATAAAAGGTTCAAAGTAGATGCATGGAACTATAAAATCATTTCCAGTTCTTTTCTATGATATTGCATTTTCATTTTCTCAAGATTTAGGTGGACATGATCCACGGATTTAAAGCTCTACAGAAGGATAGGGGTAATACTGGATTGGAAGATCATCGAGTATTTACATCTACCAGAGTACCTATATCCTTGAGAAGCTAGAATCGTGATGAAAGTAGGAATTTCAGCTTCAAAACTAATATAAATCACAATTTCAGTAAATATGTCCTCTTGGAATTTACTTAATTAACTTCTACACGGGGCATGCTGGTCTAGAGAATTGTGGAACATTTAAATCTGGAGTGGAACTCCTTCCTATGAGAAAAATCCATTTTCAAGAAGTTAAAATCTCGCATAAACAAATAGCTTAAAAACTTTTAAATCACAACTTATGAGAATCTGCCTATAAGCATTACCTAATTTACTTGTACTTCTTATGATGAGATCATATAATTGTATGTTCCTTCTCTAGATACTGACGGATATAAGAGAGACAGATATGGTTGAAAATATCATGATGTAATGTTGTAGAGTTATGCATCCTTTCTTGAAGTGGCCAAAATAAGTGTCAGTTGAGATCCTACCAATGCTACTCCATGTTTGGAACGAAGGTAACTTCTGAAATATTTCAACATGTTTTGGTAGGTCCATAACTAGTAAATCAGTCAATCAGCCTATTCATAAGGGTCTGGACGATTTAACAGAGGGGCACTATAGCATAAGCATTTGGAAATTGCCGTTCCATCGTGAAAACTGATTTGAATATTGTGGAAGATAACATGGGCAAAAAAACTGGATTCCAGGCTCCAGCACAGGACAGAAGCTGAAGAGAAGGGTGACAGACATACCTTAACCGCCACCGCTTGTCCCCCCTTCTTTGCATAATCAACAGATTTGTGATTATTCTCAATGGACGCAATTCGACCAATATCAATGAAATCCCTCGAAGGTATACAAAGTGGAGTACCCACCTGTGTAATTAAGTTCAAATAATCAGATACCATAGACTCAACCTCTTGCAAAAATAGTAATTAAGTTCAAAAGTGAAAAATTACACACACAATGTAACTGATCTATAACCCAAAAACAGAAATGCTAGAATTTATCTTCTGCATATTGATTCCAGACGTGAGAAGATAAACACACAAAGAAAATAGTGAAAATGCATTTTAGTTGTCAAAATGCATCATACCCTGCGTTGACAAAATTAAAATCATTAAACAGATGGGATGGTAATTTAACAAGCACAATCCACTCCCATGCGATAGATTCAGGATGCAGAAAAAAATATAGCACCAAACAAAAAGGACTCAAAAGTAACAAAGGAGCAATTTAACTAATAAGCAGTCAGTGAATGCGGAATGCAAATTAAAAAACAAAGCATTCAATGAGCAAATCAAAAAACGAAACAGAACCAAGTAGTAATTATTAACTACCGCTTTTTGTAAGTTTCAAAAAAATTTGAAACATACCTTAGCAATGCCTTCAACAACTTCAACCCCCAAAACAATGGGGTCCTTCTTATTGAAACAACAGCCCTTAGCAATCCGGAGAACGCATGGAAAGACCGCTTCATCTGCAGCTTCCTTCTTCTTTTCTTCCTTTAGGTTGTCAATGTAGGCCTTAAACTGATCGAACAAGTGGTATATGATATCTGCCATAAATATCTTGACACCTGCTTCATCAGCAAGTTCCCTGGCCTCTGGCGTCACTTTGACATCAAAGGCCAAGATTGTTGCATATTCCTTTTTCTTCTCAAGCATGACACTAGCCTTCATGACGTCCTTCTTGTGCACAGGGCCTATGCTTATGCCACTAACAGGTATATTTACAGCTGGAGATTTTAAGAACTCCAGCAGTGCTTCCAATGAACCGAGAGTGGAGGCCTGAACACAAACACCCTCACCAGTTTTATCTATTCTGCTCAACACTGACTTCATATCTTCCATGGCTGATTCCTTAATATCATCTATATCATCATCAGGCCCCACTACGTACAGACCGGTGCCGGCAATTGCATGTTCAAGTCCCTAGGTAAGGTCAAACGATAAGATACAATAAATGTTCCCCGTGAACCAAGCAAAGGCATATAAAAAAGAAATCCAGAGTCACCTAGCAATTGCATATTACAAGTAGTATGGCTGTAACTTTAAAGGATGAGATAACAACAAATAGATATATAAGAAAAAGAGGTGGCACAAAAACAAATTCGCTCCTCAAAATTAAGCAGCACAAAACTAATACATGAGTTTAAAAAGAATCAGACGAATTAATAGTTTTGAATGGCCACAATTAGAGTTCCTGATAGCTTACCCTTTTTTGGGGGCAATTGCCTGATAGATAAGCATCTATTTCATTTCAACAAAATATAGATACAAAAGTATGTAAAAATCCTTGTATACTAACTCACCTGTGCAGTAATCTTGATACCCTGGGCAGCCTTAATTTCTTTATGATGCAAATAAGTTCCCTGTCACAAAAACACATCAACAGTTCATTGCTAGACCACCAAAAACAAAAACAAAGTTAATGCAGACAAGTTTCCGGTCCATTAACTAGTGCATGATATCTTATAATTTTTTCTCTCTTTATGAGCTTCCACTAGCCATCAATGCAGATTACTGTGTATCTTCAATCCCATGTGAAACAAGGTTGCCATAATCTACCTCCCTAACCAATTGTAACCACATGACAGTCTCATGTGAAGCAAGGTTGGCATATACAACAGCACATGCCCAGATTTCAATTCACCATTTTCCCACAAAAATACCACAAGTTTCAAAAAATGCAAACCTATGTAATTTCTTTAACTGCAGACAGTATAGATACAAGACTGTAACAGACTCTTCGAACAGAACAAGGCAATTTATGAAAAGAAATGCATGGTTTATGATGGGATATACAGAGAAAGAAACAGCCTCAACATATTGCTCACATAACTTCTAAATTTCATATGGATTACGACAAGATAATAAACATTAGCCTCTAAATATGAGAGCAAATCTGATCTATGAAATAGGATTGCTGAAACAATAACCTGCTTTACAAGAAGTACTAACACAAAAAACTAGCAAAAATAAAATGGAAAGCCAAATGGACGAGCAACACCGAAAAACAATCAGATACAACTCCCCTCCAACCATAACATCAAGCTCAGCCTCCACAAGATGTCTAACATTTCTCAAAAAGGGAAACTAAAACCGATCATACCTTAATGCGCAGTTCTTTCATTGGATGGGGTGTTAGTAAAGCTCGAATATTGGTCACAATAGGTCCCTGTCAATAAAAATCATACCTCAGATTTTGATGAACATAATATTTTGGTCCAGAGCAATATAAAAAATTTATATCTAAAATTACCTGCATACCGCAAACAACTATCTGATCTCCTTCATGAAGAACGCCATTAACTAATACAACATCAATGGTTGTCCCGTGGCCTTCAACAACCTTAACCTCCAAAACCGTACACTGAAAAACAGTTCAAAGTTTAGTTCACTATTAATATCTCCCACAATCTAGGCACAATATCGAATCAAGTCTCAGATCTTCTAATACCTGTACTTCATTACTGTAAGTAAGTTTTTCAACCATTGTCTTCTGCGTCCATTGAACCAACCACAACAACATATCCGGTACACCTTCGCCACTGTTTCAAACACAATCAAACGCATGGCACTCGTTATAAAAATTCCATCTTTGAATGAATATGTTCTGCAGTATAGTAAACCAACAATGAGCTGGACTTTGATCACAAAATACCTGATAGCACTTGTTGGTATAATACTGTAAGTGTCTCCCATATCTTTGTTCTTGTAGTATAATTCAGTGTTTAATCCTTGTTCTTTAAATTGCGTAACAATCTGAAATGATTAGCTCAAATGATTAGCAACGGTAAACTCTAAGAAGGCCCAAGTTACGTAAAAAAAAATATTCAAGAAAAGATGAGAAATTAATAACCTGAGTAAGCCTCATGTTGAACTCAATCTGGACATCTTTATTTTGTTGCTTCATTGCCTTAACAATAGGTGCATTCTTGCAAGTTTTCCACCCATAGAGTCTATCCACCTGCAAATTGTTAAATCCACAACGCACAGTCAACCACAACATTAACAAGGGAATAAAAGCCATAACAGAGGGTAATACTTAACTATAATACTGCAATATTATATCTACCTTATTCAAAGCGACAATGAATTCAGTGTTCCTCATTTTCAGGAGATTGAGAGACTCAATGGTTTGTGGTTCCAAGCCGTGCATTATGTCAACAACCAGAATCGCAATGTCACAAAGACCTGAACCCCTAGACCTCAAGTTTGTGAAGGATTCATGTCCAGGGGTATCAATAACCAGTAGACCAGGAACCTTTAGCTTTGCATCAGCTTTGAGTTCCTTGGTTCTCTCTCGTATGTTCTCCGCTGGGAAGTATGTTGCACCAATCTGCTGAGTAATTCCACCAGCTTCACCTTCCTGAACATTAGTTCCCCGAATACAATCAAGAAGTTTGGTTTTACCAGTATCCACATGGCCCATGATGCAGCAAATTGGGGATCTGAGGTTACTCTCACCATCATTGGGCTGAGAATTTGGATTTGGTGTACCCTTCTTTCCCACTGGATCCTTCTGCTTCTTTTTCTCAGTAACCACTTTCTCGGGCTGGCTTCCTTTATCTTCAACCTCCTGTGATTTAACAGCTGGCTTGGGAGCAACAACTTTTTTCTCAAGCTCAGGCTCAGATTCAGACTCTTCTTCGTCAGCAAAAGCACTTTTACCAGGCAGTTTGAGATCAGCATCATCCCAACTCTTTGCATCCCACTCATCCTCCTCCTCCTCCTCCTCCTCCTCCTCCTCCTCAACTCCATTCTCTTCAACCACACTTGAAGCTTCGGTTGTCTCCTCCATGCTCACCGTATCCATTTCTTCAACCCCCTCAGGTTCAATAGAATCCACCTCAATCACATCTTCTTGCTTGTTCTCCTTCGCTTCTAAGCTTTCCACAACACTTTCTGAGGCCACACCGTTACTTTGAGATTTGCGTTGTTTTGATTTCTTTGTTTCATACTTGGGTCGCTTTGTGGGGGCATCCGCAGCATCACCAGTAGGGAGGGGCAAACCACCTGCATTGGCAAGTATTTGGTTCCTCATTGCCTCTCGTCGCCTAGCTTCTTCCTTTTGTTTCCCTGTTAAAAGTTTTCCTTCCAGTTTCTTCTTCAAGAGTTTCTCCTTTTCCCTTTCCTTCTTCGCACGCTTTCTCTCTTCCTCAAGCCTTTCCAGTTCCTCTAGCCGCTTCCGCTCTTCCTCCTCCTTTCTCAACTTCTCCTCTTCCTCCCTCTTCTTTCTTTCCTTCTCTTCATTTAACCTCGCAAGCCTCTCCTGCATCTCTCTAACATGCTTTGGGACTTTTTTATCGGTTGCTTTACTCTTGGTTTCATTCTTTGTCTCTTCTTGTTTTGCTTCGTCAACAGGTGCAGCTGCAGCAGCTGCTGCGGCCGCCTTTTTCTCTTTCTCCTTCTCCTTCTTCTTTTTCTTCTTCTTTGCAGCAGCAGTCTCCGCACCTCCCTCTTCAATTTCCTTTTCAACTCCAGCATCGGCCATCTCATCTGGCTGAGGTTGAATCTGATCTTTGTCTTCCAGTTGAGGAGCCGGAGCCGGAGCTGATTTTGAAGTGGAAGGCCCGTCACCAAGCTCTGCCAGAATTTTGTCCAGGTCATCCTCCTCTTGAGCAGTCCTTCCACTCTTCTTTTTCTTCTTTTTGTTCTTTGAAGTTTCAGGCACATCCTCGGACACCTGCTTGTTATTCTTAGAACTCTCAGCTCCATCGTTACTGGTGCCTATAACAGGCTGTTCAGTTTCAAGCAGCTCTTTTGATTCAACAATTGCATCAAAAGCATAATTATTCTTCTTTTTGGAAGACTTCTTCTTACCAGAAAATTTAATAACAGATGCATCTTCATTCTCATTTTTATCTGCCCTATCGGCTGAGGCAGAGACAGGCAGATCCTCTTCATTTTCGTCATCAATCAAAGCTGTATTAATCAAGTTACTGCTTTTCTTTGAAGACTTTGAAGACTTCTTCTTACCAGAGAATGTAATCACAGCATCCTCTTCCCCTTCTTCCTCATCCAGATCGTCAAGCCCGCCAAAGCTAGATCCCGCGAATGAATTAGTATCACTTTTCTTATTAGAAGACTTTGACGATTTCTTTTTCCCTGAGAAGTTCATAACGGGATCATCATCATTATCAGAATGTAGTTCAGAAACTAAATTATCAACCTCTCCATCCTCATCCTCGTCATCAGCAATTGCACTAAAAGCAAATGAACTACTACTGCTCTTTTTCGACTTTGATGACTTCTTCTTCCCCTTAAAAGCTACTTCCACTTCTTCCTCATTGCTGGCACCATCATCTTCATCACGAGTTACACCAGATTCATCCTCCTCCTCTCCAAGTAACTCGAAACTGGACGCTGCAAACGCATTGTTACCCCCACCCTTCTTTGACTTCTTTTTCCCAGCAAATTGCACAACATGCACATCCTTGTCCTCTTCCTCAACATTCTTATCATCTAAAATCTCGTCCTTGGGTTCAAAATTCTTAACGCCACCCTTCTTCCCTTTCTTTTTCCCACCAACTGGGGCGACACTCTCTTCCGAAGCTGCCTGTCCCTCAGACAACTCTGTCCCTATCCCATACTCATCATCATCAATCACCATTGCCTTTTTCTTAGATTTCCCTCCCTCGCCCTGTGGGGCAGCTGTATCGTCATCTCGAGCAGTAGGCTTCTTTCTCCCCATTCGGATTCAGTTATTTCGACTAATGAAATAACAAAAAGAATATTCCAGAAACAAATAGGATAGGCCTTCCAAAACCCTCGACAAATACAACACTGCACCAAACGACGACAAAAATAAGAAGAGTCGCAGATAAATCAACACAACAAATATCTACTCCAAACAATTGTATTGGATTCATACACTCCCTATGAAAAATGAAATTACCAATGAGTTTAAATTTTTTAGACAGTCGGTAGAAAATCTTTTTATTCCACCAAATCTAGATTGAACGTCAACTCATAAAAAAATCATTAATGACATGTTTTAAACGCACTAATGGAGAGCTGTCGCTCAGCCAGACCCAATAGCATAAAAATACTCAATGAAATTAAACTCTTCAAGAAAGTTACTAACCTAAATTGAAGAGTGAATGAGAATAAAATCATGACAGCGAGTATAGGAATATAATAATTCAGAAGATACAAAGCATTATACCATGCTTTAACGATTAGGCATAAATTATTTTGAAAGATAAAACCAAACACAAGAGGAAACAAGAGCACACCTTCCAAAACCCTAGACAAACAACAATACCCTAATAATCATCAAAATAAAAATTGGAACAAACAAAATCAACAAAGCCTGTAACTACACCAGCGTATAAGCATTGGAGTCATTCCACAAATCTACACGTGCAAATCCTAAATCTCTTCAGATCCTTAGTGATTACTACCTGGGAATCAAGAGAGGATGTAAACAAGATGATACTGGTGTCCGCATCAGTAAATCATGGAAAACTCCCTGTATACGTGTGGGAGTAATCTGCCAATTCTGTGTCTATATGTGTTTCGCCTTAAAAAAACTGTAATATCGATAACAAAATCAAACACAAAAGCTGCATGAAAACAAATGAATAGATACATAATAGTATAATAATATTCCAAAAACCAAAAAACAAAACAAACAATTATCAAAAATAAGAACAGAAACAGATAGACTAACAAATATACAAAGTCATCAAACATGCTTTCTTTCTTGGCAATTATAAAACATGGATTTCGTATATCCAAGACAGTTCAATGCCGATTCTAGATCTTGTTAGAAACCTAACAATCACATACCCTGCAATCAAGAGTACATGTATACAAGATTGTACTGATGCATATGTAAATAAACCATACAAAAGCTGTGTGTATATAAATTTGAGTGAAATCTCATCTGCGTGTAAATGCATTTCTCCTAAAAAGCAGCAAACATAAAACAAATAACAAACATTTTGGAACCCTTGACGAAAACAGCCATACAATGATCAAAAAAGAAAGGCACAGATAATCAACACAATTCTGGTTTATACACATAGTAAGACATCGAATTCAAAGATTCAAATTCCAATATACTGATTTTAAATCTGGTTAGAAACTTCATGTAATCTGCAAATCCATGTGTCTATACGCGCTTCAACTCAGAACAAATCAGTACTTTCGAAAATAAATCAAACACAAAAACAACAGAACATAGAACAATATTAATAACACAAAACAACAAAAAAGCTCAAAATGAAAACAGTTGCTGAAAAATTAACAAAAATTAGATCCATACACAGCGTAAGGCATCGAATACATATAATCGAGATCAAAACAGCATAAAATTGAATAAAACAAACTATAAATCTCGATAATTGTTAAACAGCTACATACCCTGGGGATCAAGAGATGCTCATAAGATAAAACGAGCTGCGTGTGTATATAAATCGCCAAGATAAGTTGGACTGGAGGAATATAACACGCCGAGAGAAATAGAGAGAGAGAGAGAGAGAGAGGATTGGCACGGACTGGGAGAAGAGGTTGTAATAAGCGTGGGATTCTAGGGTTGGGTTAGTAATCGGGTCGGGTTTGGAATCCGGGGCCGTTTCCCGTGTTTGATTATTTGAGCTGTTTTGTACTTTTAACCAGCGTGTTCTCGTGGAGCATGAGTTTGCTTCGGTTTCATATCGAACTGAATACAAACAATATATCGGAATACATCATTATAAAATCGAATTGATCAAAATATGTTTTAAAAAATAAACTAATATAAATCGAAAAAAATTTGGCTCATCTTGGTTTGGTCCCAAACCGAATTACAAAGAAAATAAAAAACAAAATTTCTAGAATGTTTAGACTGGTGTATCTATCGTGATTCGTAACCCTAATTAAAAAAAATAAAACTATTTCAACCAATAAAATTAATATGAAAACCGAACCGATATAACCGAAAAATCGTGGAACCGAAATAAAAAAAAAATGGGCTAAACATGGGCTGTTAATTGGAGATGGCTCTTAACTAATTTTACAATGTTGGTCTAATTTTCAAATATTATGTGTACAGTAAAAATTAAATTTTTTTTTTTTTATCATTGTAACAAATTTAATTTAAATCCAACCATATAAAAATTTAGATAGAGATAGGATGTCTCCCCTTGTGAAAATATAGAGTTGTAATCTCGGGCTCGCAATTGATTGATTTGGATATAAAGTGACATAACAAGTAATTTGGGAGAAAACCAACATAATAAATAACTTGGAGGTATTGAGGGGGCTGCCCATAATATATAGAGAGAGAGAGAGAACGGATCAGGGAATAAAAAATTTTACAAAAAATCTTACAAATTTTTTAGGCTGTTGGATCTGCAGCGATCAATGGCTAGGATATATGAGAGAGAAAGTGGAGAGAGAGGATACATTCGAACCGTTAATCGCTGCAGATCCAACGGCTTAAAAGATTTGTAAGATTTTTTGTAAAATCCTTTATGTCTTGATTCGTTCCCATATATATATATATATGAGAATGAATCATGGAATAAAGATTTTTACAAAAAATTTTACAAACTTTGTTAGCCGTTGGATCTGAAACGATCTAACGGCTAGGATATATCATATTTTTCTACTCTCTCTATTTCTTCTTATATATCATAGTCGTTGGATCGCTTAAAGTCCAACAGCCAACAATGTTTGTAAGATTTTTTGTAAAAACCTTTGTCCTATAATCCCTTCCCTAAATATATATCCATCTATACTATTATTAAAAGCAACTCATTTTTGGCAATTATTTTGTAGACTTTTTTGTACTGCTTAATTTACCCCTTCACAAAAAATAATTCTCAATTGACTATTTTGTATTTTAGCTTATTTATACCTTAATTTGAATTTTCGGATTTGGCGCCCCAATTTGAATGTTCAAATTTGGAAGGGCGGTTACGAAAATTGGTTATCATTTTTCCCTATAAATATGAAGAAAATGCATTAAGAAAAAACTTCCCTCGTATAACTTAACTTAGAAGTAGGTTTAATATAATCTCTTTATAATTCGATGTATCAAGCGATTGAGTTTGACTCTCTTTTATATTATTGTTACACTTCACTTTCCATCCATATTTTGAGCGATTGAGTTTGTCTCTCGTTCATTATATTTTTGTCCACTAAAAGGTTGTAATCAATGAAGGTATTGATTAATGAAAAATTCTTTTATTGTTTGGTTTCTCATTTGATTGCAATACTTATTTCGATATAGCCATACGCTATTAAAGAAATCCTGGAACTATTGTGTTAAGAACCACAATCCGCCTCTATAAGTAAACGTAACCCTATTTTGAATAGGATTTCATCCTTCAAAGAGTTGGTTTAATTTAAAAAAGGATAACAATTTTTAACACTAGAAGGAGGGCTCGTCTTGACTAATTTCAAATTATGGCGAGTACTTTCTAGAGAAAAGAATTAATATGTTCAAGAAAAGCCCAGCCTGGGGGCGATAATCCGAAATGTTATTCTTAACCGCTTTTCTGTTCAAATTTGATTGAATCATTTCTACACTTATTTTTGTCAACTTTAAGGTTGTGAAATTCGATCTCTACCGCTCAAATTAAATATTTACATGTTGGGAACCAAATTATAAAAGGTTTCAACGATCCAACAGTAGATTTATCTACAATCGATATTTGAAATTTGTGCATATTAACCGCTTGTTTGTCTAGATTTAAACTATTATGTTTGAAGCCTATTTTGACCACTTTAAAGGTTTTGGAATTCGATCTCCACCATTTAAATTAAATATTTATCTGTTAGGAACATACTTCTAAAAGGGTTTGACGATCCAACGGTGGATTGATTCCTAATCAACATTTGAAATTGCCAGTGCATGTTAACCGCTTTTCTATCCAAATTTGAACGATTCGGTTCGAAGCCTATTTTTATCAATATAGAAGTCATGGAGTTCAATCTCTACCGTTCAGATTAAATATTTATATGTTGAAAATAAAATGCTAAAAGGGTTCAATGATCAAACCGCGTATTTGTGCAGAATTGATATTTGAACTTGGTTATATAGTGAAGAATATTTCTATTTTCCTAATATGAAAAGCCTAACAAGTGGCAACATCTACTAAAAGACTTGAGAACCAAAAGAAGTCGATTATTAATAGTTGAGTATCATATTAACGAAGTCAATTTAAGAAAAAATTTAAGTTTCATTTGTCCGATTTTATTCAAAATGACCAAATGAGAGGGGCATAATTGTTTACATCAAGATTTAAATTTAAAATTTAAATTATAATAAATTTTTATTCCCATAATTCAATTTAAATTCAAAAGAGCGATCATGAGAAGTTGACCATAATTTTTTCCATAAATACTTGGGCAAGTCATTCGGAAAAGGAACACACACAAATCATCCCAAACATGGTTTCTTTTTTCCATCTAAGTAGGAGCACCCAAATTTAACTCAGGCGTAGGAGTGGATTAATGTAATATCATTAATCATTTGTATCGAGCAATTGAAATCTTGGTCGTTATAATTCACTTTCATAATTGTTTTGAACGATTGATCTAGGCCTCATTCATTATATTTCAATCCATCATTCTTTTCCAATATTTATACCGATCTAGCTGTACACTACTTAAAAATTCTGAAACTATAGTGAATTGAATCAATTATTTGCCTTAATTGAGTTAATGGGGCCATCGACTAAGGAATTCCCAAATGGAAGGAATTATTCTAAAATTTGGATTAACATTATTATGTGAGTAAAAGTGTACTTCGGAGAAATAGGAGAGAAGACAGCCCAATCAGACGGGAATATAGAAACATAGAGGTGTTTAATGAATATAAATTGGTACATTTACGTCGATGCATGAATGACTTACATGGGGTTAACATATTTTTCTTTTGAGAATTTGAAAGTACCTTATTTTTGGTACATTTGTACCTGGCTACACGAAAGGGAGTTTGAGAAATTCTTTTTACCGCAATGCAATTGAATTTTTCGTAACTAATTAGTATGTTTTGAGTATAAATTATTACTAAATGAGTACAAATTACTACATGTACTTTTAACTAAAAATTATTAAAAAATAAATTGAATAATTTGTATTCAATCGGATTGTAATAATTTATCCTCAAAATATAATAATTATGTATAAAATACAATAATTTTAGCTAAAAAAAAAAATCCTGTACCGAAAGGACTTCCCTTTCAGTTTCTATGACAAAGTCGTCTTAAGTTTTTTTTTCCTACTAAATTGTTAGTCGAGACGAAAAAAGCAGTTGGAATAAAATAATTTATATCATACGTTCATATCTCAATACTGTATGAGAACAACATAGTTATTTTCCAATTTTAGATAATCAAAAATAAGATAATGTTAATTTTTTACCATATATCAGATTATCTAGTGATTATTTAAAATGAAAAATATGTATTAAATTAATTTTTTTTTATATGTCACACTATTTCACTATTATGTTTAAAAAGTTAATATATTCTCTCTCTCCTTACTCCTCTAATTTTATTAATTAGAAATAAAAATGTAATGTAAGTATTTAAAATAATTAAATAATTATTATAAATTGAATTTTAAATTTATTATTTATAAACAATTATTGAGCTTAAAACTACTAAATATGACACATGAACTAAAACTTTATATATATAGAAAATAATTTTAATATTTAAATAAGTAATTAATTATAATTTTTATTAGAATTTATGTGAAAATATCATTTTTATTTTATATAATAAATTCATAATTTAATTTAATTTTTAATTTTTAAACTATATATGTATCAAAAATTAAATTTAAGTTTTATATTATAAAAATTTAATATTTAATGCTAAGAAATAATAGTTTTTTTATTAAGCTATTTATTTATATTTCTATTATTTATATAATAAATTTTTGTAGGATTTTTTATTTATATTTTTCTTTTATCTTATTATTTTTGTTGAACAAAAGTATTACAAATATTTGGATGATGAGATTTTTGAGACAATAAATTTAATTTAGGTGCTCAATTTTGTACACTAATGAGTTTGATTTAGTGTATAAAGGTTGATCGAAGTATACGAGCACGTTCGAGTTGAAATCAAGCAAAACAGAGCCAACATAGTTCATCAAGTAATAGGTGTAACCGTACACCAGATAAGAGTGTGGGTACACCACAGATATAACGGTACACCGAATAAGAGTACCGATACACCACGAGTATAATGGTACACCAAGTGGTGTAACGATTTCTAAAGCTTGCAAAATTCATAATGAACCAGGTGTAACGGTACACTATATGGGTGTAACGATACTCCATACATTTCATCCATAACGGTCATATTTTCGATAGCTAGATACGGGTATAAACGGCTAGTTGATCATCAAAGCCTATAAATAGAAGATCAATTGAAGGTTTTCAACATCTAATCAATAAGGATTCATCCTCCAATTATTAAGATCATCGTAATCCTAGAGAGAGAAAGCTCAAAACCCACTTTCATATCCTTGAGAAATTGAAGTCCAATTCAAGTAACCATTTTTTAGAGTAAAGATCATAGGCAAATATTGTTACTTTATTTATGCAAGAAAGTCCATCTATTTCCAAATCTCCATTTTTTGATGGCACAAATTACTCTTATTGGAAAACAATAATGCAAATTTTTATATACACCCATGACATAAATGAATGGAAGATTGTGAGATTGTGATAAAATTTTCTAATAAAAGATGGAGAAGAAATTGGGAATGTTGAGGATAAATCCAATGCTCAAGCTAGAACTTATTCCATAATTTGCAAGGCCATGAGTTTCATTATTTGTGCTTTGTCAAAAAATGAATTCAATAAGATTTATTCATGTAAAACGGCCAATGAAATGTCGGATAAGCTTGAGACAATGCATGACGGAACAAACCAAATAAAAAAGTCAACAGTTAGCATACTTGTCCACCAATACGAAGCATTTCGCATGCTTGAAAATGAGTCTAATCCTCAAATGTATGAACCGTTTATTAAGATTATTAATGTACTTAAATATTTTGACAAGAATACTCAAATAAAGAAATGTATTTGAAGGTGATTAGAAGTTTTCCGAAAAGTTAGCTTAAAAAATTGACTGCTCTTATGGAGACTCAAGATTTCGAGAAATACTCCCTAGACTTCTTGATGAGTTCCTTGGCAACATATGAGATAAACCTTGAAAGCTTGAGGATGGAAGAAGAGGAAGCCTCAAAGAAGAATAAGGAGAGAAACTTGGCATTAAAAAACATACCACAATAATTAAGTGATAATTCAAGTGATGATGATTTGGCTAATCTTACCTGGAATTTCAAGAAATATCTAAAACTCAAGAAGAAGAGTGGACAAAAACTCTAAAAATTAGCAAAGGATGAATCAAGTAAAAACGACATCATTTGCTACAATTACAAGAAGTCCAACCACATTATAGCAGATTGCCCCTTGAAGAATGAGGAGAAGGAGAGAAGAACAAAAAAGAAGAAGGCTATTATAGTCGCATGAGGAAGTAGCAAAATGACTCAAGATCAGACAAAGAGCAAGAAGTTGCAAATTTTTGCCTCATGGGTATTACAGATAAGCCGAATATGGTGCACTTTTCTTCCCCTAATGATTTATGCTTTTTCTAATAATGATTACAAGATGCATTTTAGGAGTTGCATAGTAAGTGCCAAAAATTAAGAAAAAATATGAATCCTTGAAAAATAAAATAGCTATTCCTAGCAAGAACGATACTTCAATTATTGATTCTTTGAAAAAGAAAATTCAAATTCTCACTAAGCAAAAAGTTGATATTGCTATGGAAAATATTAATTTGAAGAAAAAGGTTGAGAATGTGAATAACACCCTAACCAAATTTACATAAAGCAAATAAAACTTAGATAAGATCATTGGGTCGCAAACTTTTTTTTTTTTTTTTTATGACAAATCGGATATTGGCTTTATTGGCACTCCTAAGAAAAGCTATGTTAAGAAAAGCTATGTGAATACTTTCTCTTCATATGTACCATGTATTCATTGCAATATGCATGATCAACCATCACATGAGTGCCATCACAGGTATGGAGTAGCTAATAAGGGCTTGGAATGGGTTGTTAGTCCAATCACTTAGGATTGCATATTTTTATTGATTGTTTGAATATTTGATTTCTATTGAATGATTTGTCCTATATTAAAAACCACTTACAATCATTCTTGGAACTTAGAGCAAAATTTATTCTATAAAATCAATTAATACTTCCAAAATTATCACTTTTGATATGATTATTTAATTGATTTTAAAAAAGAGAGTTATGCATCCAAGAATGTCAGTATGTAGTATGTGTTTCCAAAATTTCAAAAATTGGTATCTTATAATAATTAACAAGTTCTATTTTATCAAAATTTATTGAATATTGATCTAAGGGAAAGATTATATACTACAAAGGTCAAATCGTTTTACCAATATGCATATAATTTATTCAACATATGATCCACACGAAATTATATTAATTTGAAAACAAAGAGGGATGATTGATTCTTAAAAATTTTCTCTCTAACAAGTGCTCAATTATAGTTTTAAAGTTGTTGAAAAGTGAAAATTTTCATATATTTTCTTATTTCATACAACTTCATATGGCATTACTTTTGCATTTATACTGTGACTTTGATTTTGACATATACGAGTGTTTGATTGCATTTTGATGATAACAAATGGGGAGATATGATATTGTGAAGATAATTTTAGAAAAACCCCTTATTATTTCTAATTGATTATGTTTATCATATTATCAAATTTTATACCTATCATACTTATTGATATGGAGCAATAATTAAATTAATTATCTTAAAAGATTTTCATCATAAAAAAAGGAAAAATTGTTGATTAAAACTATTCAAAAAATATTTTGATGATAAGATTATTGAAAAAATGAATTTAATTAAGTGCTCAATTTTTAAAACCTATGAGTTTGATTAAGTGTATAAAGGTTGATCAAAGTATACAAGCACGTTCGAGTCGAAATCTAGCAAAACAAAGCCACCATAGTTCATCAAATAATAGGTGTAAGCGTATACCATATAAGAGTATGGGTACACCACAAGTATAACAGTACACTAGATAAGAGTACCAGTATACCACCGATGCAGCGGTATACTAAATGGTGTAATGGCTTTCAGAGCCTATAAAATTCATAATGAAGCAGTTGTAATGGCACATCATATAGGTGTAACAGTATATCATACAGATGTAACGATACTCCATGCATTTCATCAATAACGGTCATATTTTCAATGACTATAAATAACTATAAACGACTAATTAATCATCAAGGCCAATAAATAAAGGATCAATTGAAGATTTTCAACATCCATACAACAAGAATTCATCCTCCAACTCTTAAGATCATCATAATCTTAGAAAGAGAAAACTCAAAACCCACTTTCATATCCTTGAGCAATTGAAATTCAATTCGAGCTATATAAAGCTTCAATTATATATCATCCAAATGGACTAGACATCTCCAAAGTATTTTAAATCTTTGTATTCATTTATCTTTGAGAGGGGAGTGAAAAGTTGTAATCTTTATTTTCCATACTTTGTAGACTATTTATGAGTTATTGTGTTGTGATTCTTTGTGAATCATTATGAGGGTAAATTACAAGACTCCGAGGGTTGTTTCAAGTTGAGTGATTGATACCCGGGAAGCCAATCGAAGTTATAATAGCTTTCTTGGTGATAACAAAACCTTTAGCAATTTGGCCGAACCACTATAAAAATTGTATTTGCATTCCTCTTCCCTTAAACTATATTTTATTATTGCTAATTATATTTTATCACTTTTTGATAATTGCATATTTTGTGTTAATTAATATTTGCCAAATTTGGGACAACAATTTCTATTCCCCTTTTTCTTTATTTGCTTAAAAAGAGATTTTATTTATATAACGAATTAATAAATTAAATACAATTAAAATTATAAATTTATAACTAATAAAAAATAATATTTTTTATTAATACAAAATTAAATAAATAATATTGCACACTTAAATGTATTGTTATGTGTGGATTTTTAAATGTGGAATAATTAAAGATATAAAAATGATATTTTAATAAAATAAAGAATATGATAGATATTCTAATATATAGAGTAAAAATTAAAAATTCTATAAAATAGAAATAAAATTTATTGTTTTTATATTTTAAAGAATTTGTTAAGATAATATGATGCACATGCTCTAACTTCACTCAGACTTTCCTTTTATACCTCCATCTTGATTAGGAATTTTTTAAGAATTATCAACCTCTTGCTCTCTAAAAGGGTGATGTAGACGGGAGAAGGGATGTTGCTTCCCAAAATTGGCTGTAGCATCCTACAGCCTGTCTCACCACCATCAGATTAAATTAAGAAGATCTAAGGGCTCATATTAAAGAGCTAAAGAAAAACAACAAAATAAAATAAGAACAAATGATGGGAGAACAAAAACGAATGGAGGGAACAAAAACAACTCCAATCAAATTAATCAAACCCCTCAATTGCAATACATTATCTGTTGGAGGGAGAAATAAATGAAAGCCCCAAATTAGATGGATTTGTTCAATCTGCTCCAGCATCCTTTGTATAATTTGAATACCAAAATTATACCTATTTTTTCTTATTTCAATCATGAAAAGCCTCCTTTTTATGATTTGAATAACAACAATGTTGAAGAAATCTCATTTGAAGGTAAAGAGATACCTCAATTGTCAGGGAATTTGGGTATTCTTTTATTACTTTTTTTTATTTGGATTTAAATAATTTTCTCTAATATTTATCTACAATTTCTATTTGATTTCCTAATAGCTAGTGCAAGTGTAAATCAAAT